>ML815481.1:117287-134065 GCA_009831015.1 Picea engelmannii | reverse complement strand
TTTCGTTTATTCGTTCTTCTTCTTTTCGTATGCCAGCGTTCTTCCTGATTTTCTGAATCGACTCTATGCGTGCCACATCATCTAACGCTGTGTTCCAGCATCTGCGTTCCAGTAGTCGTGTTTCGGCAGTCGTGTTTCAGCATTCGTGTTGCAGCAGTCATGTTTCAGCATTCGTGTTGCAGCAGTCGTGTTTCAGCATCCGTGTTGCAGCAGTCGTGTTTGTATAAACAATCTTGATCATCTGCGTCATTCTTCTGTTGTAGCCATCAATGACAACCTTAACCATCTGCGTTAGCTTCTGTGTTCCAACGCTGTTTCAGCACTATTTTCAGCGTCTGTGTTTGCATTTGTGTTGCAGCATGTTTCAGCATCTGTTCTTCATAAACAATCGATTGCCATCAATGACAACCTTGATTATCTGCGCCTTGATCATCTGCGTCATCTCTGTTGTAGCCATATTTCCAACAAAGATGTCTAGATTTGAAATGGAGAATCACAATGCTAACAAATTCCCTCAAAAAGGAGGGGCTAGGAACCCTAACCATTTTAGGAGGCCTTTTAATCCTCAACTCATGAGGAGAGAAAGAAGAAATTATGAGCAACCCATTCAGCCTCCTGTCCGAACTAATGATCAGAATAACCTAATAAAAGAAGAAATAGATGAAGGATACCTTGACAATCCAGAGGTGATACAACTATTGCATGAGGAAAATAATATGATGCACCTAACTTGGAATGATTATAAATACTCTCTTAGCATTAAAAATCAAACCCCCAAAAATGAATCCAATGAAGAAGTATTGTTTTTTGCTCAGTACAGGATGTTTGTTGATGCACTATAGGCCAAAATGCACATGAAGTATGATATCATACCTAGACAAAGATATTTTAACCAGGACATCCAAGCACAACCTAAGAAGTTTAGCCCAAGTCTTTCTATGGATAAATTCAAAGAACTAAAAAATACTATCAAGTCTAAAGAAGTTGGTGAAACTTCAAAGATAGAAAAAGAGGTAAAGGAACTCGAGGAATTAGTTTCACCCTTCAATTTTGAGAAAGAGCTCTCTAGAATCAAGATCTATGTCCCATTGGTTGAATTGGATAAAACTCCATCATACCACAAGAATATTGAAAAAGTCATACATGGAAAGAGCTCAACAAGTCCACCTAACACTATGAATTTACAGGATGAGTCTCCTACTATAGTATTTGTTCCTCATATAGATGACAAAGAGGAACATGTTTCACCTTTCTATGTGACAGTGAACATCCATGACAAGATTCTACATAAATGTATGCTCAACTCTGGTGCATCTTATAATCTCATGTCGAAGGTAGTAATGGAGAAGTTGGGGTTAGAAATAACCAATCCTTACCATGATCACTACTCCTTTGATGCCAAAAAATTGAATTGTGGTGGACTGATTAAAGACGTGGTAGTTACTTTGGCTCAATTTCCTATAAATAGCATTCTTATGGATGTTGTGGTAGTTGATATACTTGCAAACTATGGGATGTTTCTATCCAAAAATTGGGCTAGAAAGCTAGGAGGTGTGATGCATATGGACATGACCTATTCCATTGTGCCAGTATTTGGAGGAGAAAATAGAATATTATACAGAGAAACAAAGTTTTCCTATGTAGTCAGTGACCAAAATAACTCTATGAATTTCCCCATATTTGATGTTGATGAAGACCAAGGTTGTTGCATCCTCACAGTAAATGAAGAATACCAATAAGCCTTTGCTCATATAAGTCATGTTTTGAGCCCTACCCAAGAGAACCAAGGTATATGGACAATGTAGTGTGATGGGTCATATTCAAAGGAAGGAGTGGGATCTAGAGTGGTCCTCATTCCCCCCCAAAAGGAATAAATTTGTTTGTCCTACAAATTGGAATTTGAAGCTACCAACAATGTAGTTGAATACAAAACCCTGATTTTGGGTTTAGAAGCAGCAAGGAATATGCAGATTACTGAGTTGGTATCCCTTGGAGATTTGTAACTTGTAGTTCAACAAATCAAAGGTGGTTATCAAACAAGGAACCCCATAATACTAGCTTCTATTCCTGATAATACAAACTTCCATTCCTGATAATACAAAGTACTGGAAAGTTTTTGAAGATGATCAATAGATCAAAATATTCCTAGAGGTCATAGATGAATTTTACAGCACACATGTAGATTTGGATGATGAAGAAAAAGGGGAAACTATGGCTGAAGCAGAGATGCAAATGACCTATGAGTTCAATGAGTACATGGTTGGTCACAAACTCCTCCAACTAAAGAATAATTTTATCCCTAAAGAAATGGTTCCCCTAGAACATCTTTTTTATATAAATGATGTGCCCACAAAGTCTACAGTCATGCCCAAATATGATAATGTTGTAGAATACAACATCAAGACAGAGAAGGAACCAAAATTCATAAAATTTTCCAAAGAAATATCCCCCAAGAACAAGGTTGAATACTTGTAGTTTTTCAAGGAATAAATGAATGTCTTTGCATGGAAATATGAAATCTAAATACTAATGGTCATACCAACATCATATAACACAAGTTACCACTCAATCTTGGTACCAATCCTTTTATGAAAAAGTTAAGGCAAGTCAACCCATTGTTGCTACCAACCATTGAAAAGGAGGTGAGGAAGTTACTCGATGCTCAAATCATCATTCCCCTTAGATATTTTGAATGGGTAGTGAATTTGGTTCCAGTTAGGAAGAAGAGTGGAGAGATAAGGTTCTGTGTGGACTTCAGAAACCTAAAAAAATGCTCACTAAAAGAAAATTATCCTCTACCCAAAATGAATCATATACTTCAGAAAGTGGTGGGAGAAAATAGAATTCCCATGATGGATGGTTTCTCGGGATATAATCAGGTATCAATGCATATTGATGATAAGGAAAAACCATCCTTCACAACCTCATGGGGAAATTTCATGTATGATAAAATTCCCCTTGGTTTGATAAATTCAGGAGCTACATTTCAGTAGGCCATGGATATAGCCTTTGTGGGAGAAAACAATAGATTCATTGTCATATATCTGGATGACATGACTATCTTCTCCAAGATATATAAGGAACACACTAAGAACCTAAATCAAACCTTTATGAAGTGTAGAAAGTTTGTCTTGTCTTTGAACCCAAAGAATTCCTACTTTTCCATGAATGAAGGTAAGATTTTGGGCCATATAGTTTCAAAAGAGGGGGTAAAAATAGACCCAGAGAGAGTAGAAGCAATAAAGCATATTTCTATTCTAAGAAACAGAAAATAAGTACAATCTTTCCTGGGTAGAATCAACTTCCTAATAATATTTGTACCCAACTTTGATAAGATAGTTAGGCATATCACTAACATGTTAAAGAAAAATTAGGAAGTAAAGTGGACCCCTGAGGCCAGAGAATATTTTCACACAATCAAAGAAGCATTGGGAAAATCACTAGTTTTAGTCAGCCCAAATTATGCTAAGGAATTTTTCATGTTTTCTTTTGCTTTTGAAAACACTGTGGTTGATGTCTTGTTGCAAAAAAATTATGAAAATCAGGAACAACCTATAGCCTTCTTCAACAAATATTTGAGAGATTCGGAATTAAAATATGGTAACTTGGAGAAACAAGTATATGCCCTGGTGAAATCATTGAAGGCCTTCAAAGACTATATCTTTCACTCCAAAACGTTTTCATATGTACCTAACAATGTTATTAAAGATATTATCACACAACCTTCAGTTAGGGAATAAGAGGAAAATAGATTGCCAAGATGTAGGAGTATGATTTGGAGATAAAACCCATAAAGTTGGTAAAAGGAAAAGGGTTGGGTAAAATTATGGTTGAATCAAATTGTGAGACTATTGATTTAAATCTTATGACAACAAACATCATGGAAAATTGGCAAGGAGAAGATGAAGTATAGGATCCATTTTCTGAAGTAAGACTCAAGTTCGTTGAATATGATTAGTACAAAGATATAATTTTCTACCTTCAACACCTGATTTTCTCACCCTTATGGTACAAAACCAAGGACAAGTCCATCAAGCTCAAAGTTGTGAAGTAATTCATCGTGGGAGAAAATTTATTTTGGAAGGACCTAGTCGGAATACTGTTGAATTTACTTACGAAAGAAGATATTGAAGAGATTATCAATTAATTTCATAAAGGGACATGTGGAGGTCATCAAGCCTATAGAGCCACTGCATACAAACTCCTAGAGATGGTTATTATTGTCCCTCATTATTTTTTGATGTAAATTGCATGGTTAGGGCTTGTCTAGAGTCATATGTTTGCATGGAAAAAAAATTGAAACATCTCCCACTCAAACCTATTAAATCAAAAACATCTTTCTAGCAGCGGGGCTTATATTTCATTGGTGAAATCTACCCAAATTCAAGTGGGCATCACAAATGGATCTTGATAGCCACATACTACTTCACTAAGTGGGTGGAGGCAATCCCCACCAGGACAACAACTAATTTGGTCATCATCAAGTTCCTAGAGGAGAACATTCTATCAAGATTTAGATGCCTAGGGAATATTATAACTGATAATTCCAAAGCTTTCAAATATGTCAAATTACTGTAGTTTTTTCAATGTTACAACATAGAGCTAGGACATTCCACTGCATATTATCCACAAGGAAATGGCTTGGTTGATTCATCCAACAAAAATCTCATAAATATAATCAAGAAAGTGTTGTCCCAAAACAAGAAAGCTTGGGATTCCCACCTAAAATATGTAGTCTGGGCAGACAGGGTAAGCATCAAGAGGTCTCTTGGTACGTCTCTGTTGCAGTTGATATATGGGTTGTAATCTATATTTCACATACAAATCAGTATTCTCGGAATGAAATTTTTGCAAGACGAGGAGGTGGAGTTAGATGATATGTAGAGGAGAATCATCCAACTGAATGAAGTACAACAAGTAAGGGATCAAGTTCAAATAAGATCTCAAGCTCATCAAGAAAGAATGAAATAAATATTTGATAAGAGATCCAAGGAGAGAATATTTATGATAGGAGATATATTCTTCTGCTAGAAGATAAGCAAAGGGAAATAATGGAAAATTCAACAGCCTCTGGCTTGGACCTTCCAGGTTGTTGAAGTTCAAGATACAAATAGATATGATCTAACACAATTGGATGGTGAGGTATTTTGGACTCCCGTCAATGGGAAGTTCCTCAAGAATTTATTGCAGTACTGAATGTTTCAAACTTCCTCACCTTATACATAAATATATCTTTTTCCATTCCTATTATGTATTTTTAATTTTACTTCATTCACCATATTTCAAGCAAGTAATAAATTAGGGTTTCTGAATTTAAGATATTGAGAAAAAAAAATTCACCCCTCGAATCATTTTTTCAGGTGCACAAAGAATAATTTGTTTTGATGCAGACTCCATAACCCAACAAGAGAAGGAACTTAGTCTACAGTTCTTAGCAAACCACAGGGGTATGTTTTCCCTACTAGAGCTGATGTTAGTACCGGTTTTGTTCCAGTCATTAGAATGCACCATGATCGAGACTAAGGGGTCAAAATTCAAAAGAAAGAGAGCTTACATAAATCACACATCAATGAATCAAGGCATATGGTTGGACGCAAAGAAATTTACAGTGAACCAACCAAGACCTAAGGTCCCAAGACTCAGTTTCAATACTCGGGCACTTATCAGAAGCATAAAAGGTGCTTATATAACCCAAATTAAGTTCAATACCTCACCCAAATGAAGCCACATCATATAATCAATGTATAATAAACAAGTGTAGAAGGAGGTGTAGACCCGATCATCCAACAGTTTCAAGCGAGCCTGATCAATGATGGAGGACACATGTTACATCAGAAAAGTGTTTGGGACTTAACGCAACATTGGGGTGCGACCACGATTTTAGGTTGCTATGTGTCAAAAAACAAAAGGTGTTGAATGGTAAAGCACAGAAAGGAAAACCTCTCCCTTAGGATCATGATAGTGGTATTCTAATCCTGCCAAGATTGTACACCATCCAACTCACTGCCTATCTGATCGTTCACTTAGTGCCACTTGGAGACTTCGTGTTATTCCACCTAGATATTGAGGAAGTGGGGAAAGGATTGATAGGTCAGTTATATGTATTTTGATCCCGTCATAGATTTCCACATGTGGTAACGAGACCCACCATTATTCTCAGTCTCCATGTTAGATTCAACTATACATATGTCAAACCCAGGAATACACTTTAGCACCTACATGGACCAATCCAAAGATGCCATGTGTCCACTTATTCATGATGAACTCAGCATGAAATCATCCAAATTTCGTGCATTTCCCTCAAATTTAAAAGGCTCCAAACCATATGGTAAAATACGTGGGCATGGAAAAAAAGGCACGAGAAAAAGATTCCAGGCAAGTGGGAAGATCCACTGACATCCTGCCAATTTTGTTGGAAAGGATGTGAAATGTAACATGATATATAACATCATTTTTTCCATCCCTCTCCCCTCATCATGCCCCTGCCTGCAACCATCAGAGGATAATAATAATTTTCCTTAACGTGTCATTCACTCATGTCTCGAATATTACTAGATTGGGATAGGCATGAATAGTTATGTCACTCCCTCAGTTGTCTTACAAGAAACATGTCAAGTTTCAATAAGAAAGGGTAAGGAGACCAAGGTAAAACTAATCTGCAAATGGTCTAGTTCCACTGATACAAAGATCATGATGCCTAATATAGCAGACGATGATCCACCTATGTAAACCCCTTCCACATGAGAGGATTATCAACCATCTTGGCTACAGATGTGGGGAGAAGATGTTATGTGTGTTGTTATGGAAATAATTTCCTTCTTTGGTATCATTAGCACAACATGGAAACCAAAAGGGCATTCAAGAGTCTAACCTAACCTACAGTTGTATCAACTGGACAACCCGAGGCAATATCTTGAGGTAGGAGATTCAAAGCTCTAGTCACCGATACCCTGCACCAACAAAGGGTGGGGTCTGAGAGGAAGGTATTGGGAGGAATTTCAACCAAACAACAACCAAAATCATTCCATGGTTGAACGGACCCATCGCTATAGAAAAAGAACCCATTGAGCCAACTAAGAAGACTCATCTAGAGGCTCATTCAGACAAAGAGTGCACACCCCACCAAGCACCAACACATCATCTTTGCGGGTAAAAATAAATTTTTATCCAGTTAAAATGGATAAAGTCAATTGAGAAGTTGAGAAGTTGAAAGCAGTTAGAATGTCAGAGGTGGTACCAAGATTCTAACAAGCGGAAATCAATTTTCAAGAAGTAGTATTGGTCTAAACAAGTGGTTTTCCCTCAAGTAAAACAACTATAAATCGGAAGAAGAAGCTCATTTGTAAGGTCAACATTTTGGGGAATTGAAGATTATATTGTACCTGATCTTTCTGATCAAAGATCCCTCAGAAACAAACCAATTTTTAGGGCTACAAGTTGCAAGCGATCTGTACCCTACATTATGCTTTAGTCAGTGCTTATTTTTTGTATGTCCTCTTGTAAAATCCATCCCTCTCATTTCATGGCTTATTGTATCATATCCCCATTAATAAAATCTCAAGCAACAAGTTTTATGACATGTGCAGTGTTACCGCGTGTTGTTTATCTTATTATGTTGAAGTGATTTCATGAATGTATGACCACTTCATGTCATTTTTTCATTTGTTTAATAATGTGCAGATGATACCTCCATGGATTTAAGTATATGAAAATTTTCGTTGTTTGATGCATATTTGAATGATCTGATATACATTTCAAAATTGTTGAATTATTAATTTCTCAACACATTATTTTTCTCGTAGGCTATGAGATTCAACTTAAAGCTGCCTCACATGACTATCTTGTATTTCTTCTAAATCCACCCCCTTCTCAAACTTAAATCAAACTGTCTAAATCACTCATGGGCACATGCCTCTTTGCATTGAATGTCTTGGCATTGATTCTGGTATTGTTTGAGGGCTGATATTTTTATAGAGAGAGAGAAAAAAACTTACCCAAAATTTTGCATAATTTCTATTGTAAATCAACACGGTTTTAAGATATTTTCTGGGTCTTATCCCCTGGGGTGCATCGGCATAGTTCCATTAAAGCATGGAACATATTGAGGGATAAAAACTTCCATAAAATCCTAGGGTGTATGTATATTTTCTTCATCTCAAACCAACAAAGACTTCCATACTCATTGTTGTATTTTAGATTTATTGTTCTTTTCATTTTCCTCCACCTTTCATTATCATATTTTGTGCTTTGTTGAATGAGACTTCGTGCCCAATGGAAAGGCCTTCATTCTAAGAGGGTTTACTATCTTCAATTCCAATCTATTTTCATTCTATCATTAACCCTCTTTATCCTTTTCTTTATTCATTTTAAATCTGGCATCATGAGCTTAATGTTATGAGTTTTTTCTTAGTGATAGTAAGTATTCAACTTTATTGAATTTGATGAGGGATCCCCCTTTGGTCCACGAGTCATATTGTGGCATAAAGTATGTTTTTAGATGCCTTGGAATAGTTACTAAGAAGTTGAGAACATATCAAGGTTACAACATAAGCGATCATCTTCCATGAGTAGAAAAGGCTCTGACCAGTAACAAAATCATATTTCTTCCAAGTCTCAATGCCCAATCATTAACATGATATTTTTTTATTTGAAATATGTAGGGAACGACATGAAGGAAGATATATAACAAGGAAAAACACAAAGATATTTCAGGAAACATAGTAATAGAGTTAAATTCATATTATATTAATGAATGGAATACAAAATATTGTAAAATGCAAAGAAGACAAACTAGCTAGAATGGTGGTAGCTTATCCATAAAGAAAGAGATGTGTCGGCTACACACATTCGCAAGATGTTGATTAAAAAGATCCCAAAAAAGGCCTTTTAACACAAATCATCAATGATTAAACCATAAACATCCAAAACCCTAACCCCAGAAGATGAAATTCCAAAAGGTTTATGAGCCTTGATGTGGTTAGTTGATATGCCAACTTCCCGAGGGTGGAAATTTTTTATATTATCTCCATTTGGGGTGCTCAATATCCCTTTGAAAGGTCTAGATGAGAAGTGCACATTCTAAATGGCCCATTATCTGCCTCCAACTACATACTAGGTATGGACATGCCAAAAAAACATTGTTTAGGGCCTCAAAATGGCTCCAAATGTTTAGGACCCAAAATACTATAGAAAAACTGCCAAGATGTGGAACCATTCTGAATTAGTGAAATAGGTGGGTGGAAACCAGTATCCACTTGGATCATGCAAGCCAAGGAAATCATGAATACTTAATTCAAAATAATTCTCATCCATATCCTTTGTGATGGTGTAAGGACCATATCAAAGTGGTTGGAGCTTCTGATGGGGTTTTTTAAGGCGCTCTTTATACAAATGCAACCATACCTTATATCCCACCTGAAACTTGTGTGGCACCCAATGTTGATCATGGCATTTATTTTACTTGACGTTGGATTTCTCTAAAATATCATGAACTTGTTGTTGGATGTGTTGGATTCAGTCAACAAATGTGGTTTCTCGATTGCCCTCATTCAGAGCATGGAAGGACTCTTCCTATGTAGTTACAATGGGAAAATCTATGTCAATGGGAGACAATGGTTGGAAGCCCAAGAACACATGAAAAGGGTTGTGGAAAATAGAGTTGTGGAGGGATATACTGTAGCTATTTTGAACATAAGGAAGGCTCTCATTCCATGTGTGTGGATGTTTTGAATTGTACATCCTCGGAATATCAACAATCATCTTGTTGACTACCTTTGTTTTTCCATCAGTTTGTGGGTGAAAGGAAATCAATTTGGTTATCTTGTTTTCCATCATCGACTATAGACTATGTTAAGAACCAAATACTTGCATACAGAAATACCAAAAAGATTCAGAGAACAACATAGAAAACCACAACTTTATTATAGAAACCCTTGAGGTAGGGCAACACCATACAATGGATCCTATTATGGAAGGGATCATCTCTTGTTCACTTGCCTCTTTGAGAGGGCATCCTCCTATTGAGCTACATATCACAATACAATAATTCTCTTCATGTCCTATTACATTGCTTGAACCGCTTTATATAGTGTTACCATCACATAAGAACATTCTAGAGGATGAATCTTCTAGAGGTAGAACCTTCTAAGAAGTCCTCTTACATTTATTATATCTAACTACCATATTGGACCTTATTTAATAATATAGTGGACCTATTCCACTTTACATTGAATGGCCTCCAATATTATCACTATGGGCCCTATGCCCCCCCCCACTACCTCTCTAGCTACCTAACATTCCATCCCTTTTATGAAAGCGTTGTCCTCAACGCTTGATGTACAACCATATACCAGGGTCCCATGGATAATTGTGGACCATAGTGCTGAAGTAGACTAGAGAACCATCCCATTGAGACATGGAAGCCACCATGCTGAAGTAGTCCAACTTCCATTGTAAACCAGGGTCTCATGTCCAATTTCTCATGTTCCCAATACTGACACCTATCATGTGGATCCAAATAAGAATATCCATCCACATAGTGGGAAAGGGTCAAAGATGAATCTGAAAGGAAAAATATTGTTATAATATGCATACTGGACACTGGTAATCATAACTAGATGTTGATGTGTCACATTGATGTGCTCTACAGAAGGTGGAGTAGAGTCATCAAATAAAATATGGAAGTGGTTGTCATCCTAGAAATGACAATTATCCATATACCAATCATCACAATTGACCTCAAAATCATACCAAGAATATATTTCTTGAGTATATTCATCCATGATGTTTTCCATAAGAAATCTCTCCTGCATGCTATCCAATGAATCTTGAATACTACGAAAACTATCATTGAGGCCATCTACAAGGTCATGCAATATGTCATGCAATGTGCCACAAAATTGGGTTTTGAATGCTTTAGTAATATGTAGAATTTATTTGAGGGGTTGAGAAGAAATATCCATCTAAGCACCCTATGAAATCTGCAGTCCCACCGCTATCACGAAAAAACATGAAAAATAGAACAACAAATTACTGCAGAAAATCGTGGCGTTTTTCGAAAAAACCCTGAAAAACTGTTGAATTTAAAATGCTCATAACTTCAGTTCCCGGACTCTGTTTCGACTGATTTTGTTTTTTAAATTGGGTTAAATTGTGAGAGGAAATAAGATATGTAATTTTTTTGGGAAAATTAGGCCTCCATATGCTACAGAAATAAATAAAAAGATCGCATCGCCATCCGCGGTAAAATCCTGAAAAATTGCAGATTTTAAAACTTCAATATATTGACTTCCCGGACTCTGTTTCGAACGATTTGTTTTTTCAAATTTGGTGTTTTTATGAGAGGAACTCATATCTGCAACCTGTTTCTGAAAACATTTGACATAAATATACCAAAAATTTCTGGAATGTCGCGGCCCTTTTTTTTCTTCTCCGAAAAATAAAACATATTTGCCCATAATGTCTGCCAAGGAAAGTGTTATGATACCAATTGTTAATAAATTGAATATATATACAAATATAATCACCACAAATATTGAATATACAATAGATCCACAAAGAAATATAGAATAAACCACACTTTATTATTACTAAACCCTTGAGGTAGGGCAACACCATACAATGGATCCTCTCTTGTTCACTTGCCTCTTCAAGGGGGAATCCTCATATAGAGCTATATCTCACAATAAATACTATTTTCATGTCCCATTACATTGCTTGAACCTATTTATATAGTGCTACCATCACCTAAGAACATTCTAGAGGAGGAATCTTCTAGAAGTAGAACCTTCTAAGAAGTCCTCATACATTTATTATATATAACTACCCATTTATTATATCTAACTACCATATTGGGCCTTATTTAATAATATAGTGGACCTAGTCCACCTTACATTTAATATCCTCCAATATTATCATTATGGTCCCTATGCCCCCCCCCACTACCTCTCTAGCTACCTAACATTCCTTTCTACATGGGACCATGGTTCTCCAGTCTTCTTCCTCATTATGGTCCACAATTATCCATGGGACCCTGGTATATGGTTGTACATCAAGCATTGAGGACAAAACTTTCATAAGGGGGATGGAATGTTAGGTAGCTAGAGAGGTAGTAGTGGGGGCCTAGAGGGCCCATAGTGATAATAGTATAGGTCATTCAATGTAAGGTGGACTAGGTCCACTATATTATTAAATAAGGCCCACTATGGTAGTTAGATATAATAAATGGGTAGTTAGATATAATAAATGTAAGAGGACTTCTTAGAAGGTTCTACTTCTAAAAGATTCCTCCTCTAGAATTTTCTTAGGTGATGGTAGCACTATATAAAGAGGTTCAGGCAATGTAATGGGACATGAAGAGAGTATTGTATTGTGATATGTAGCTCAATAGGAGGATGCCCCCTCGAAGAGGCAAGTGAACAAGAGAGGATCCCTTCCATAATAAGATCCATTGTACGGTGTTGACCTACCTCAAGGGTTTGGTAATAATAAAGTGTGGTTTCTTCTATATTGCTCTGTGGATCTATTGTGTATTCAGTATTTGTGGTGATTATATTTGTAGATCTATTCAGGTTCTTAACAGACTATAATAGAAAGTACTCAGAAACATATTGTCTCGATTTGAAATAATGGTCCTTAGGAGCCCAAAATGAACCTAAAAACACTCAAAGGAGAGCTTAGCAGTGGCCCCAATTGGGGTACTCTTCTTGTAAGGTGTCAAAACTAGCATCTTAGAGAATTGATCAATGACCACAAAGACACAGTCTCTACCATGCTTGGTTGAAGGTAGAACAAACATGTAATCCATAGAAATGGACTCCCAATGCCTATTAGGAGTAGGAAGAGGGGTGTATATCCCTTGTTTCTTAATGGTGGGATTGGAAATGGTTTAGGAAATGAAAAATATGATATACTTGTTGACATCTTGTCGAAGCTTCAGCAAATAAAAAACAAATTGCAATACTACCACTGGTTTTTCCATGCCAAATTGTCCTTCCACCCGACTGTAATGAGCTTCCAAAATCAACTTTGCAACTCACTTTAAGGAACACAGAGATGGATTAGATGGCATATTATTCCATCTTGAAGATGAAAATATGGAATAGGTTTTCATGTGCTCAATTTCTGATAGGTGGCAACAAAGTTAGATTCATTGTTGTATAATTATGGCCACCCAGAGGTCTCATTCCCACAAGATTTAAGAATTGTGGTTAGTGCAACAATCAGGGGTCAACTAAGATAGTTTGAAACATGGTTGGTGCTACCTTTTTTGTACTTAAAGTTTAAGAGGAATTATTGCAGGTACGTGGACCACTTCTTATGGTGTTCATTTTGTAACTTTCCTTGTGTCTACATGAATTGCAAAGGCCTATGATCAATGTGGATGATCATTTCCTTTCCCATAATGTAATGCTTCCACTATCGACATGCCTAAACAATGGAATACATATCTTTTTCATAGGTGGGGTATATGTGAACAACATCATATAATGTTTCATTGTTATAGGTCATCATATGCCCATGTTAAGTGAGGATTGCACCAATAGAATAATCTAAATCATTTGTATCAATATCAAATGGTTGTTGTGGGTCTGGAAGAATAAGGAATGGTGTTGAGTAGAGGTAGAAATTCAAATCCTTGAATGATTTTTTTTATGATGTAGCCTAAACAAACTTAGCCTTGGCTCCACTCTTGGTCACCTGGATTAGGGCCCAAATGATATGAGAGAATCCCAACACAAACATGTGGTATAATTTGGAGAGGCCCAAGAAATTGTGGAGATAAGTTAGTGTCTTTAAGGCTAGACAATCATGAATGACTTGGATCTTGGTTGGATCCACATGCACACCTTTCTCATCTATGATTTATCCCAAATATTGAATTTGCTACATGTTGAAGGAACACTTCTTTAAATTGGCATATAACTTGTGTTGTTGCAGGGTGCCCAAGACCTATTGAACATGCTTCAAATGTTCCTCCCAAGTTTTACCAAATATGAGGATGTCATACAGATATACAACCATAAAGGAGTTTGTGAATGGCCGCAATATATCATCCATCATCCACTTGAATTTTGTTGGGGAATTATTGAAGTCGAAAGGCATGACCAACCACTCGAAGAGACCTTATTTATAATTTAAGGTTGTATTACTAACCTTAATGGGATTGGGTACTAGTTCTTGATTGTAATCTTGTCTAGAGATATGTAATCAATACAAAGTCACCATGCCCCATCCTTCTTCTGAACTAGAAAAATTGGACTCTTGAGAGGTGAGGAGATTGGTCTAATGTGGCCCTTCATAATTATCTCTTAGATATGGATTTGATTTCTTCATTCTCCAAAATAGAGTGCCTATATATAGGTTCATTAGGTAGAGGAGCACCTGGTGTCAAATGTATTAAGTGGTTTACCTGATAGTGAAAAAGAACCCTAGTAGGTGAGGCAAACATGTCTTTGTGTTTTTCCATCTGCTTATGTTGTGTAGAAAGACCTCATGCAGAGGTTTTGGTGGTTGCAATTATATTTCATTCACCTTTTGATTGTACCATAAAAAGGACAAATCTCCTAGTCTTAGAGATCACCTTTATGCACTGCTTTGTAGAGATCAAAGAGATCACGGTACTTGGGGCTGCCACTATGATATGAAAATACCAAATGAGTTCTGATACCAAATTGATCCTTAAATACCAAAAAACTTTGATACTAATTCATACCAAAGAATCCTTAGATGTCAATACACATAAAAATTTGACCAGATTTGGGAAATTGAATATCGCTTGACTATTTGCAAAATATCATGTGAATGTTGTACTTATCCATAAACCCATAAACTGATGAATAACTTGAACTCTAAATGAGATAATACAACAGAAAATAAAAGAACTCAAATACACATGTAATTGACATACATCACTGCATCTTCAAAGTCCTTTTAAATAGCATGGCTATTCTTCATCATCTCAAAATTTAAAAATTACATTACAATATAGGCTTACAAACACACAATTTGAAGACACTCCAAAAATACACTACTCAAATGCAGAAAACAAAGTGCATCGTTGAATTCCTGGTGAAACAATTGTAAAAAATTGATATAAAATACTTGAAATTCCGTCAAGGGGACCCCCAACATGCTTTATGGTGTAGCCTCGTACCCTTCATACTCTCGGCATGCATTACGAGATCAAATCCTGCATAAAAATTGTGTGTACAACATTGGGTTGTGTGCCCATTAAATAGGGCACCCCTTCTAACCAAAATCCAAAAATTATGGCATACATTAAATATTTTGTTTGTTGGTTTTGTAACCAAATCGGAACTATAGGTGAGTTGGTTAAAATTTAATAATATATATAGTAAGTCGAGGGTTCGAGCCCCACCAACCATAATATATAATGTTTTATTTGTTATAACCAATGGATATATGGCATAGATCATGGCATAGGTTGTGGAGCATGGTTCTATATATATAGTTTAATGAGACGAACAAAGTTCGCTCACACAAGAATAATCCAAAATACTTGGAATATAACAAAATAATCCATGTAGGAATAATGTATAAAATATGAATAGATAAGATAAGATAAGATATAAGATATATAAGATGATTACAATTGAGAATGAGGGCTCATTTATATACCCACAGAGAGGTGCCCTTTACCAATAGTCATGTCCTTTGAGACATGACCTTTCATTATTAATAATTATTATTTAATAATTATTGTGTTATGAATATCTATGGTATATGTATATTTATGTTCATAACATTGACTTCCCCTTAAAAATGCTTTGTCCTCAAAGTATACTTTATGGAAGACTTATCTCTTGCTCTAACTTGTATTTATTGTCTCATGCTTCTTCATTATTGAGTTAGTAATCGTTGAGGACCTGAGACGATAAGATATTCTAAGTGTTGAGCAGAACTGTCGGGCTGTAAAGTAGTATGCCCACCCTAATTCGATCTTCTGTGGAATTGGGTGTTTATAGAGTTCTTGGAAAGAACTTGATGTATTTTGACTCCCATGATAGCTTCTACTTTGAGCATCACTTGTAGTGGAAGTAATATTCTTCGACCTACTGGTCATTTGTTTATGTTGATACAAGGATTGGATAAAGTATCGATTTTTGTGATTAGGATGTTGATAAGGCATCCTTGTAACTTGATCCTTACTTCATATACTTGTAGATTTTTGTTGATTAAATTTTGGAATTGAGTCTTCTTGATATTTCTGGTTTGTTTGTACCTCGACATTTGAAAACATTTGTACATCAGCTGGATTTTCCTCCTTTTGAGTTGTAAGGTTGATTGGGCCTTTCATTTTTTCCTTATCAACTAATGATGTGTTGCGATCTAGATTTTCTTGTAAGGTATTCTTATCATGCTTCAAATTTTTAATCTGAGTTAATAAATCTTGATTATGAACCCTTAGGCGTGAAAGTTCTTCATCTTCTAATTTTCCGACTTTATTTATAATATTTTGATTCTCGGGCTTTTCATCTTTCATCTTTTTTATTTCTTCAAGAAAATTTTGAGTAAGGTTTTTCAAACGAGAAGATTCTTCATCTTTTCCTGATAATTTCTTCCCAAGATCTTGATTCTCTTTCTCCAACTCCTAGACACGTTGTTTTGTGTCCCTTGACTTCTTAATTTAAGTAGTTTTTCACTATGATTTTTTAAGCGAGATATTTCTTGGTTTTTATCAGCAATAACTTCATCATATTATTTTTGCATCTTTGATATCAAGTTATGATTATCTAGAAGGATCACCTTCGAGATAT
>ML815481.1:39445-70927 GCA_009831015.1 Picea engelmannii | reverse complement strand
TAATTAAGGGAAAAGTAAATTAGACACATGTTTCTTATTGACTTTTCAACACTCCCTCTCAACAAGAAAGGGATTATCCTTCACCCCAATCCTGTCTCTATGATATTTGAATTTACTCCTGGTGAGCACCTTCGTCAGAATGTTTGCATCATGATCTTTCGTAGGAATGTATTGAAGCAACATGATCTTCCACTGCACACAATATCTGAGATGATGATACCAGATATCTATATGCTTAGATCTGTCATGAAACACGGGATTAATCAAGAGTTTAATGCAACTCTGATTATCACAATAAATCACTGTCGGATCTAAATGAGAACCAAACAAACCAACCAAGATCTTCCTCATCCAGATAGCCTCACATGCATCTTGACTCGCTGCCATGTATTCTGCTTCCGCTAAACTAAGTGCCACGGACCTCTGTTTCCTGCTATACCAAGAAATGGTTGTAGATCCGATACTAAATATCCCTCCTGATGTGCTCTTTTTGTCCGTTGGGCTGCCTGCCCAATCTGCATCCGTGAAGCCATGCAACTTCACCTCATCCGTCTGTCTGTACCATAATCCATACTCATATGTGCCCTTCAGATATCTCAGGACATGCTTACCCACCTTCCAAAAGAGTTTGGTAGGCTTAACCATCGCTTGACTTAGCTAGTTAACCGCATAGAAAACGTCTGGTCTTGTATTCACTAAATACATTAGCAAACCCACTAATTGTCGATAGACAATAGCATCCACTACTTTTGCAGAAGTAGCCTCCTCTTTCCTCCAGTTTCCTGGAAGAGGAGTATCCATGGGTTTGCAGCCCTCCATGTGAAACTTACCCAGTATCTCTCTTGTATACTTTCCTTGAGACACAAAAAGTTCACCATCTTGCTGCCATATTTCCAAACTAAGGAAATAATGAAGAAGGCCCAAATCCTTCATCTCAAACTCCTTTGCAAGGTCATCCTTGCATGAGTGTTTCAACTGCTCATCACCATTCAATATTAAATCATCAACATAAAGCACAATGATTAAAATATTACCCTCCACCACAATTTGGTATAGGTTTGCATCTGCTTCACTTTTGGTGAAGCCCAATCCGGTGAAATAATTGTCTATCTAAGTGTACCAAGCACGGGGTGCTTCCTTCAACCCATACAGTGCTCTCTTGAGTCTGCAGACATGTGACTCTCTTTCAAAGGTCTCAAAACCTTCTCGCTGCTCAATGTACACTTCTTCCTCAATGATCCCATTGAGGAACACATTTTTAACATCCATCTGATGAATGCACCATCCCATCTGCGCTGAGAGTGCAAGGATGGATCTTATGGAAGAGTACCTTGCAACAGGTGCAAAGGTCTCACCATAATCTAACCCCTTGATCTGTGAGAAGCCCCGAGCCACAAACCTGGCCTTGTATTTCTCCACACTCCCATCAGTAGCTTGCTTTACCTTGTAGATCCATCTTGAACCTACCACTGATTTATCAATCGGTCTTGGGACAATTTCCCATACATTTTTTTTCACAATGGAGTCATACTCCTCTACCATAGCATCAACCCAAGTGGGGTCCCGCACTGCTTCCTGAAAGGAAGGTGGTTCAGTCACAATACATTTTCTCATAAGAGCCATGTATCCAGCAAATCGATCAGGAGATTGTCTCTGTCTGCGCTGTAAAATAGGGGCTCCTATATTTTGTGCAGCATCTAGTCTCGATCTTTCATCTTCCGTGGTGAGATTTCTACCATTTATGATGGATGTCTATGCTTGAGTGGTTTCCTCCAATCCATGAACCTCCTCATGTGGTTGATCCACATCTTGAAACTCATCCTTGGGAACCAACAGTTCCTCTTCTGCATGCAAGTCTAGCTCCCTCTCAAGCGACAACCGCATGGCTTTCCCCTCATCGAATTTTATATCCCGTCGCATAACAGTCATCTTACTGTTTGGAAAATACACACGATAATCATGGGGTGTTTCTTTGTACCCCACAAATATCCCAACTTCAGCAGTTGGTTCCAGCTTCTTCCTAGAATCTTTGGTCACATGCACATAAACAGATGAGCCAAAAATTTTAAAATGAGAAACATCAGGTTTATTACCAGTAAAATGTTCTTCAGGTGTACTCATGCCAAGTACTCTATGAGGACAATGGTTTTGCACATAAACCGCAGTATTGCATGCTTCTACCCATAAATGCAATGGTAGGCCCTGATCATGCAACATCGCTCGTGCTACACCCACGATCATTCTGTTCTTTCTCTCTGCAGCCCCATTTTGTTGTGGGTTATGAGGCGCTATGAGTTCTCTTCAAATTCCTTCTCTGCTACAAAATTATTTGAATTCGTTAGAGATGTATTCTCCACCATTATCGCTCCTTAGAGCTTTCACTTTCTTCCCCGACTCTTTCTCCACCAATGCTTTAAACTCACAGAACTTTGAGAATGATTGATCCTTATTCTACATAAAGAATATCCAACATTTACGAGAAAAGACATCAACAAAAATAACATAATACCTGTGTTTTGTTGTTGAAGCAACTGAGAATGGTCCACACACATCCATGTGAACTCTCTCCATCATTACCGAAGCACGGTTCTCCTTTTCATGAAAGGTGGACTTTACATACTTCCCTAGGGTGCACCCCTTGCACTGATCTGACTGAGAAAGTGTTCCCTTTAGAAGTCCAGTAGATATTTGTTGCATGATCTTCAAGGCTCCATGATGAATATGGCCTAATCTCCTGTGCAATAATTCACCCTCATCCCGACTCACCACTATTTCTGCCTTACCTATCATGGCATCGCAGCCATCTACCTGCAGCATGTAGAGATTCTTAACTCGAATCCCTATCTTCTTGACTTGACCTGTTGCTTTATGTCACAGGTAGGCTATACCACTGCTAAAAACAACATCATAGCCTCTGTCCTCCAACATTGCGAATGAAACCAAGTTTTTCTTCAGACCTGGAACATGCATAACATTTTTCAATTGAAATGGTTTACCTGACTCCCTCTGAAAGGTAATGGTACCAATACCAGTTGCACTGTATTTTCCATCATCACCCATCTCAATATGCATTCTGAGATCTTTCTCCTCTAAGTCAATGAAATACTCTTTATCTCCCATCATGTGGAAGGAAGCACCACTATCCAAATACCACATTGATCCCGATGCACTTGATTCCATGCGTGCTATCAAAGTGAATTCAAGCTCAAATTGTGAGACAAGAGCCTCACTAGTTGCAGCTCCAACAACCGTCTTGTTCTTCTTCTTCTACGGATAGTTAGTAGCGATATGCCCACATTCGTGACAGTGAAAACACTTCACTTTGGAAAAATCTAGCTTCTTGACTTTAGACTCGGAATTTGATTGGGATTTCTTCCCTTTCCCTTTCCTTGCCTTGGCAGTCAAATCACAATCCTCTTCATCATCATGCTTTGATGAATATCCATCTCTGGTGTTCCACTTGAACTCCTCTTGCACCAGATCTGACCATAGTCATTCCCAATCCGGTAATTTTTCCCTTCCATTGACAGAGTCTTGATAACTGTGCCAACTCTTAGGAATCCCTAGGAGCGCCAAGCTCACCAAATCATCAATAGAGACTGTTATTCCCACACTTCCAAGCTCATCCCGACATTGGAAAAACTTTGTGAGATATTTTGGAATGGTGTCGCCTTTCTCCATCTTGATCTTCCTGAGTTTATCTTTGAGCACCAATTTCCTATGGTCGTTACTGTTTTGGAACATATCTGTCAAAACCCTCCACATTGCATATGGTGTGGTTTTCCCATGGAGACTTGAGACAATGTGGTCTTGTACTCCCTCCAATAGAATCCTCCTCGCCTTCGCCACTTTCTTTTTCCATGCTTCAAGATTTGCAGTATCTGTCACATCTGGCTTAGGAACATCTGCGTCAATGTAACCCTTCAAGCCGTTGTCTTCGAGCACTGCCTCCATCCTGTCCTTCCAAGAAATGTAGTTAGAGATTCCCTCGAGTGCATACTCCAAACTCAAACCATTGAAAGACATTTCGATCCTGAATCAAGTGTCGCACCAAGAAAATCTTGCAAATTCGAATGTTATCCAGCCCAAAACTCAACCCCTTCACTTTCCTCTTGCCATGGGAGGTTCGCACCCCACCTGAGAGAAACCTGAGGGAAGTTTGCACCCTGCCTATTTATAGCAAGCGAACTTTCCTGTCAAGTTCACACCCTGCTCCATTGTAGCCTACGAGAATGCTCAACAAGTTAGCACCATGCTCCACTGTTAGGGTGAGGGAAGTTCGCACCCTACTAGTGTATTTGCCTGTGAGAATTCCAATGAAGTTCGCACCTTGCCTTTGTCTAGGGTGCGAGAATTTCTGTTCTTGAAAACACTGGAAGTTTTCAGTACTAGAGTTCACACCTTGCTAGAGATGAGACCTGCGAGAATGAAATTATGTTCGCACCTCACTTCCGTAGCTCCGTGGCCTCTATGGCTCTGATACCATGTAGAAATTTCGATACAAATTAATGTATTTCTGTGATTCTCCTGATCTAACAATTTTCGCCACTTGTTAAATACATAATAGCTTCTACTATTATTATTGTGGAAGCAATTTAAACCATGACCACAACCACAATGCACAAAGTGAAATATCAATAACACACAACACAAAAGTTTTACCGGGAAAGCGTAAAGCTAAAAACCCCACTATCATATATTATGTATATCATGAATCATGAAACAATCTCATACAAAACTCCAATCCAAGAGCTCTCAGTACAATACAATCATCTCACACTGTCATACACAAATCAGCAAATACCTATGCCAATTTCCATGTCCAGATAGCCTGCCTCCTCTGCACAATCTCTGCAATCCGAATTCTCACAATGAATTGAATGAATACAATTGCCTCGTTTGCACATGCTCATAAGAATATTCACTGCATGTGTGAACAAATCACAACTGATAGCCAAACTGTCCCTTTCACCTGTTATCTCAACTGGATCTCCATTGGAACTGACATGCATGTAGTTAACCGTGGTGAATCTTCAGTTGCATGTGAGTTCACTGATTAACTGAACTCTCACTAGTGCATGTTTAGTTACAACTAGTACAACTGATATGAACTCACTTAACTACACTTATAATTCTATTACAATTCCAAATCACTCAGTTATGAATGAGATAATAGATTAATATTTATTGTCTAATTTAATTAAGGGAAAAGTAAATTAGACACATGTTTCTTGTTGACTTTTCAACAATGTTCACTTTCATTGGAAGAATATGATGATGATGATGATGATGATGATGATGATGATGATGATGATGGGCATGAAGGAAATCATATAGGTTTTTAACCTTCTCCTCCTTCAACTGCTTCATTTTTTGCCATTGTTTCAACTAGACCACCTTCATTTTGATGAGGATTTGCTCTCCTTCTTTCTAGGTCTTCCCACAATTCCTTAACCATGGATGTCATATCAAGGAAAAAAATTTGAAACTCCTTATTAGCCTCATAAATAACATCTTCATGCTCCATTTATCCACTTTGAGTGAAGCTCCTTGAACCAATTTCAGGGTTATAACTTGCAACTTTTCCTTCACCTCGCTTAGATTTGGACCTTGTAAGCATTCACTTGCAAATAAACGTCAAAAACAACTCTAATACCACATGATATGAAAATACCAAATGCGTTATGATACCAACTTGATCCTTAAATACCAAAAAACTCTGATACTAATTCATCCCAAAGAATCCTTAGATTTCAATACATATACACATCTGACCAGATTTGGGAAATTGAAGATTGCTTGACTATTTGCAAAATGTCATGTGAATGTCTTACTTATCCATAAACCCATAAACTGATGAATAACTTGAAATTTAAATGAGATAATACAAAAGAAAATAAAAGAACCCAAATACACATGTAATAGACATACATCATTGCATCTTCAAAGTCCCTTTAAATAGCATGATTGTTCTTCATCATCTCAAAATTCCAAAATTACATTAAAATATAGGCTTACAAAAACAAAATTTGAAGTCACTCCAAAAATCCACTACTCAAATGCATAAACAGAGTGCACCATTGAATTCCTGGTGAAATATCATGCAAAATTGATATAAAATACTTGAAATTCCAACAAGGTGACCCCCGACACACTTTACGATGTAGCCTCATACCCTTCGTACTCTCGACATGCATTATGAAATCAAATTATGCATAGAAAGTTGTTTGTAAAACATTGGGTTCTGTTCCCATTAAATACGGCGCCCCTTCTAACCAAAATCCAAAAATTATGGCATACATTAAATATTTTGTTTGTTGGTTTTGTAACCAAATCGGAACTATAGGTGAGTTGGTTAAAATTTAATATTATATATAGTAGGTCGTGGGTTCAAGCCCCATCGACCATACTATATATATAGCTTAAATAAAATATCGCTCGAATTTTGAAACAAATAATATATGGTTATATGCGTTGAGCTCCTCCACAAGCAGTTGTTGGTTATATGGTATGTATCAAGTCCACATGCAGTTGTTGGTTATATGGTATGTATCAAGTCCACAAGCAGTTGTTGGTTATATGGTATGTATCAAGTCCAAGGGACAAGGGTCGAGGGCTTAGGCCCTCGACCCTTTGGCCACCCATTTGACTTATAATATAAACTTAAATATATAATAATCCATATATATATCAAGTCATAACACGGGGTATGTTGGTAATGCAGCTTTGTTAAGACTTTGGAGCTATGGAGGTTATGGGGTTGAACCCTATTGACTCCAAAATTTTACAACACATAACCCATATAGGCCAATGGGAAGCTTCCACATGGATACTTCCCATTGGCTACCTAATACATGTGTCATCACGTAATTGAACCACTTGTCACCCTGGAGGTATGACTTGTCAACTCATCTACCTAGTCAACTGATCAGTCCACATGCACCTTGGGGTGTGGCCATGTCACCTGTATGGTTGTGCCACGTGTCACTGTACATACATTACACATGTCCTTTTACCCCTTTTACTTTTTACTTTGACCTAGGTTGACTTGAACTGTGACCACTTTAATCTTTTTCATACGAGCTATGTTTCACTTGTTGTTTACGTTGTTGGAAAGATGATGACGAGATATACACAATGAAGTCATTTTAATGAACTTTTAAGAAGATCGAATTTTGTGCATTTATGGATCCTCTGGGAACTCTATGAGTGTTTGAGATCCTCCTAGACCTTTGTGAGTGTTCCTTATATCTTCCTAGATCACTCTGGTACCTTGTAGAGTTGACCTTCCAAAGTAATAATGACACTATGGGGCCTACATTGATAAACAACATGATTCTTCCACATATATGGTTGTCCGAAAAGAATATCAGAAACTTCAAGTGGGGCAACATCACACAATAACTCTTCTTTGAAGGGATTGATATCATAGTGTAGGCAACATTGTTGGCAGATGTGGATGTCTCATCCCTGGCTAAGCCAACCGATGGTGTATGGATAAGGGTGTGGCGTCATTGTTAGATTAAAACTTTTGATGACCTCTATTGAGATTAGGTTATTCTAACTATCATTGTTAACAATGAAATGGAGTGGGGTCCCATTCACACACATCTGTGAGTGGAAGAGGTGCTCCCCTTCTTTTGGATCCTCTAGTTTGTCTGGATAGACCTTTGTGCAAGCGATGGTGAAACTAGGTTCTACGTCAATGGTCAGTTTTCCCCTATTCAATTCTGAATCAGAGTTTGAATCGGCATTTGAATCTGAGGCTTTCATCTCAGCCAACAATGATTGTTTGGAGCAACATTCATCAGTGTTGTGAAAAGTAATTTTGTGGAACTTGCACCACTTTCCATTGTCCTTATTCAACTTCTTATTACCCTTCTTTTCTTGTGGCTTTGACTATAATTCCTAGTTTTGATCATCCTTGTTCTATCCTTCATTCTGGGATTTAGGTCCACCTTTACTATGTGTCTACTCCAATGTGTTTGTAGAACTGAAATATCGCTTATTCATTTGCTCGATCTTGACAGCATATCGATAAGCGGCTCCCAGTGAGGAGATGTCCAGTAACTTCATACATGTTTATATGTACCTATGTATGCCACTACAGTACTTTAGAACCAGGTGTCACTTGAAGTCTTTAATACTCAACTTTGTGCGCAAGATATGGAATATGCTGGTGTACTTTGGCACTATTTTCTGTCTCTCCTAACACAAAGTTGTCCATCTCATGTATTGGTCATTGTAGTTTCCAACAGAGTAGTATTAGTCCTTGAGGGAATCAACAAAAGTTGCCCAAGTGGGCTTGGGACTAAAAATTGCAGACTTGTCTCTGGCATGTTTCTCACAATATGTTTCCCACCAATCTCTAACATGGGGAAGGGATTCAAGGCGTGAAAAGGTGTTTTTTTCACTATTGGGAAAATTTTGGACAGATAAATAATCCTCTAGCATACTTAACCATTTTTCCAAAGAATCGATGTCTATCTAGCCTTCAAATAAAGGACTATAAAATTTATCTTGTACCTTCAAGGGAATCACACCTCTAAAGTGATTGTTGGTTGAAGGTGCCTCCATTGTTGTTGGTATTCATTGAAGGATCTGGGAGAAATTATCCATCATCTCATTCCTCTATCACATGAGGGATTCCTCAATCAACAATTTGATAGGATATCCTTCTTTGTTGTCTCTATTTTCTTCTGCCATGGGAGGATGCTTGGTCTAGTGGGAGTGTTAATCTTCCAAAATCTCAAGAAGTTCAAGACCTAAATCTCAATAGCCTGAACTCATCGGGGACATGCACAGAGAAACAACAAAGAGCAAATTTTTATGACATCATTGATCTAGACTAGGCAAGGAACGCATTAAGGAAGAGATATAATAAGGAAACACACAGAGATGTTACAACAAACATAGTAATAAAGTTAAACTAATATTCTATTAATGAATGGAATAGAAAACACTATAAAATTCAAAACACACAAACTAGCTAGAATGGTGGTATCTTATCCTTGAAGAAAGAGATGTGTTAGCTACGCTTATTCACAAGAAATTGATTACAAAGAGGACAAAAATTCCTTTTAACATAAATCATCAATGAGAAAACCCTAAATATCCAAAACCCTAACCCAAGAAGATGAAACGTCAAAAGGTTTATGGGCCCCAATGTTGTTAGTTGATACATCAACTTCCCGAGAGCATAACGTTTGCATACGATCTATGTTTGGGGTGCTCGATAGCCCATAAAAAAAGTCTATCTCAGAAGTACACATTTATAATAGTCTATTATCTACCTCCAACTACATATTGGGCATTTACGCACCAAAAAAATGTCGTTTGGCCTCAAAACAACCCCAAAAGTTTGGGACCCAAAAATCTATAGAAAAACTGCCAAGATGTGGATCCATTTTGAATTAGTGGAATAGGTGGGTGGCCACCAGTATCCTCCTTGATCATGTTTAAATCTATTTTGAGATTATTTATGTATTGTTAGAACTTGTTAATTTAGCTTAATCCTGAAATATTGTGTGTGTGTGTGTGTGTGTGTGTGTGTGAAATCTGTATTTAGGAACTGAAGATAGTATAACAAATTGTAAAACAAGTTTTATTAATATAATAAGGGTTTGAGTTTTGCATCTTCAAGGAACATTTAGCTTGACTTTGTTCTAAGAATCCTGACCTGACCTCTTGAGGTAGGGCCCGCTCATTTGGCACTAGTGTTATCCCATTTCCTATTTTACTTTTGTTATTTTTTCTTTAAGCATTATATTAGAATCTTCATTTGTATGAATAGTATTTGCAAATAATTTCATCATTGTTTTCAAAATCTGCAAAACACAAGAATGGAAAATTCATAACCCAGACTTTGTTTTTATTAGAAATAGATGTTGTATTGATAAAAAGATATTTCAACTTGTTTATCTATGTTCTCATCTTGACGAAGTAGCCACAAACAAATGAAGGATTGGATTTGTTAAGCATATTGAACCACATAATTAGTATTTGTAATGTTTTATTTCCACTTGTACTCTTTCATTTCACTTTCATTTTTCAATTAAAGTAATTTTAAGTTATATTTATTTATTGTCACTAGATTAAAGGTCTCTATTCTGAAGGATTCATTAAGCATTAGTAAGGATCAAATAATTTAATTGTTTTGTTCTATATAGATAGTACATTGTGTCTCATAATCTCATCACAACCTTAGGTTGATAACAAATAAATGTACATGTTTTTTTTAATTAAAATTAGAATATTACAAAAACAATGTCAATTCTCATGTGACATAAATTGATCAGGTAACATCAAAGATGTTGATTAAAACCATACATGTATGAACTGGTCATGCAAATATAGCATGTGACCTAAAAGGAACTTGGGAAAAATGTCTTCCATTATGCTTTGATATCTTAATTAATATTTGATATCTTGGACAAGTAAAGATTACTAGAAAATTTTAATGCATGCATATGATAGTATTGTTAATTAATTGGGTTGGTTGTCATTGATGTCAACCCTTGAAGAAAGTCTGGTAGCGAATTCTGGTAGCACAAAGGTTTGGGTAATGGACCCAAGTTTGTTTGATGTATAATGGTATGAATTTTGATATATTTGAAGGTAATAATATTCTATATGGATAGTACATGTCATGCCATTTCCGGTGGTATGTGGAACGTCACATAACTCCTCACGGTTTGAGATTTATGGCCTTACGAAATTGAAGGACCCTCAAATGATTAGCTTGAAGCCCCAAAAGGTCAAAGAAGTCAAAGTGCTTGCAAAGAAGAAAATATTTAAATAATAAAGTGAAGTGACAAAGTCAAAGAAGATTATTTAAATAATAAAGTGAAGTGGCAAAGTCAAAGTGGATTATTTAGATAATAAAGTGAAGTGACAAAGTCAAAGAGGATTATTTAAATAATAAAGTGAATTGACAAAGTCAAAGAGGATTATTTAAATAATAAAGTGAAGTGAAAAAGTCAAAGAGGATTATTTAAATAACAAAGTGAAGTGAAAAAATCAAAGAGGATTATTTAAATAATAAAGTAAATGGAGAAATTTCTAATTATGGAAAGTGGTTATAAGAAGGTTAACCCTAAAATGCAGAAAATGGGTTAAGTGGTCAAGTGGTTATTGGATACATGGACAAGTGGAAAATTGGGCAAAGTTGGACATAGGTGACTATGTGGACAAAGTGGTTGTTATCACCGGAATTTCATCCGCAAATGGTTATAGGAATCCAGCAACTTCAAACACCCATTAGTTCACTCACAACTTCCAAAATGATTTTCCAAAGGGCACAAAACTATACAACTGGTTAAAAACTCAGCATGCACAAAAGATACAAAGGCATCGGGTGCATGTGTGACAGTTGAATAACGCCAGAAAAGTGCATATGCGTGACTATGGACGCACAAATCTACACACACCTCAGAATGGCGCATTTATGATTTTGTTCGGCCTTCCACCCACTTCTGGTTCACCTCCCAAGTTGATTTGACACCCAAATCCGAGCTGAATCCGAGTGGGGGGATGGTCAAAGAACTAAGGGTGCCCTAAAGAGCCCCTTGTTCACACTAAGGACTGGTTTCATAATGCCTCAAAGATTTGTTATAAAAGGAGACCATGGGTGCACTATATTTTCAAGGAATTCATTTGTATTGTTATGCTGCCTATATTCTCTTGGAGGATCCTCTTTCCTCATCAAGAGCATACAAGCATCATTTCATTTAGCCATTCATATCACCTCTTGAGTGAATGTGCTTTGGATTTTCTTCACCATTTCCTTTTAGTTTGTTATTTGTAAGAAGAGATCAATCATTGGGGGTTCAAGAGCCCTCCCTTGGAGGAAGAGGGGACCCATAGTCTCCCTTTCTCTTTGGTGTTTTCCATTAATACAACTTATCCATTGGTGGCATACATGTTGTTTATTTTCTTGTTATATTTCCCTTATGCACTCTAGTCTAGTTTCTTTTATTGTTATTAGCTTAGTCTTTTTCTTATTTCTTATGCATGATGTTTCTAACTCTTGCATTCACTGTTTTCCTGCCCAGCTAACCTAACTGGGCTTGTAAGCATCTTGATTTTGCTCATTTAGGTGACGAAAGAGATGCAAAAGATTGGCGACTCCACTAGGGATAGGTATCAATTTCCCCACCATTTGGATTGTTTCAGCACTTCATTTTGGTTTATTTAACTTGTAGGAACCTTAAACGACCCATGCCTACCTGCAAAAAGCTAAATTCAGAGCTGAGTTGAGAGAATTTCATCCGAAATTTCTTTCACGACCATGTAACAGAAAGTGCACAGGTTTTTTAACCCACAATCGCGTCTTCCAAGCACGTGCATCCAAACCATTGTGTTTCTCAGTGCATTATGTGGACGGTGCCAAAAGGTCATTTTTAATTTGCGCATTGGCACCCAATGCGCCTCTGTCTACTCTATGACCCACACATCTGTCCAGAAAATCATACATTGTAAGGGTTTTTATGATTTTTTGGAGGCCCATAGACTTCTTAATTTTGATTCTATGAAGATTGTAATATGCACCACACTTAGATTCCCTCTCCACATGAAGGGTTAGTCAAAACATAGGCACTTAGGGAGTTACAATTCATATTCATATCCTTTTTCCATTCATTTTGCCACATGGATGGCTTGCTTTGATTAAAGATAAGTTGGAATCATTCTATATCATATAACTATTTGCATTGGGACCAGAAATTGAATGTCACTCTTGAGTATGCTCTTCTCTCGCGCCACAAAGCGATCTTGAGAATCAAAAAAATGATTGAGGGAAAATTTCATCTCCCTTAAGGAAAAAATCTTTAGGAGAGGACAACAACCCCCTCGAGACTCCTCTTATTTTATTTTTCAAACAAATCTTAAATTTGTAAGGCCCCATACATGCCCACATGCTACAAAGATAAGATAGTGTTGAAATTTACTTTCTTAGATTAAATCACTAGGGAAGTTTAAAGGTTTTGTAACGAGCCCATACATGCCCACATGTTCACAATCTAGATAGTTTTTGAATCTTTCTTAGATTAAATCACACTAGGGAGTTAAAGGATTGGTAAGGACCCATATATCCACATGTTAGTTCTCTAGGGACTTTAAAATTCCGCAAGGTTGTACCAATGGAATTTAGTAAAATAGGTAATCAAGACTTGTAAGGACCACATGAAGTCCACATGCAGCAAGGTGACACCTAACTTATTAAAAATTTGGCACACTTTCACTTATTCACACACAAAGTCACTATTCACTCACATAGTTTGCATCTCGAAACGTGGAGGTTGAAGTAAGTTTCCTCCAAAGGGATTCTGAAACACCCCGCCCTTTTCTTGACGAAACTATCCACTCCCATTTAATTTCAACGAGATTGGTTCACACCCCCAATCTCTCAAACAAACATCTAAAATTTCTTCTAAAAACTCACCAAGTTTTCCTCCACAGGAGGTGCCAAAAGAATTTTTTTAGTCTAGGTAGGATCTCGGGGATAGGCATCCAAATAACTCCCTGTTATCTGGTTCTCACATCTTCAAACAATAAAAGTTGTCAAATAGGGAACTTTAAATCCTCCAAGTCAAGTGTTCCTACACCATAAGGCAGGGAGATACCCGTGAAGGGTTGAAGGCCGAGGTCCAGTTGTTCTGTGTGTCCCCCCTTGAGGCACCCACTTCTTGGACGAGATCTAGCCCGTGACCCATTTCTTAGGCCGAAAATCTAAATGTCGCACTTTGACTAAGGTACCTAGTGACCAAATTTTAGGACATCTACCCAGGTGGAAATTGTGGGCTGAAATTGTACCTTGATCGGATTTTCTGTGGTTATTGAGAAATATCACCAGCTCTTTCGGGATATGCACCCTCTACCCCTCATTATAACTTATCGTTTCATCCTTCACTAGTTTCTCTTCTAGTGGCTTCATACCCCACTGTTGAGTGTTATTGGAAGGTACAGTGCTATTTGAGAGGAAGGATGTTACGTATTTTAGGACACGAGCATTTGTTTCCTTTGTTCTCCCACACAGACAAAAACCACCTACCCACATGTATCTTTCTTTATCAATTGATTTATGTATGATTCTCTTGTGATTACATACGATTGTGAGATATATTGTGAAGGTCCAAAAATCATAGACAAGGACTCTTGTACATTTATTGCTCTCATCACCATTTGCACACATCCACTTTGCTAGTCTGACATCATAGGGGACCCACAGAATCCTCGTTGTTCCAAATGATTACTAAATCTCCCTCCCATTCTAGGGGGAGTTCCTAGTCTTTCCAACTCATCAGCTCCAACTTCTCACACTCTTGTGAGTGCTGCTATCTTGGGATCCTCTTTTCTTGGTTCCACTTTACTTGGGTCCACTTCCCAAGGTCAACCATCCACACACTTTCCTTTACAAGGAAGAAGGGGGCACACTTCTTCCCCATGAGGAAGTACAACCCCACCTAGCCCCCCTCACAGGTCAGGGACACACAACACTCACACCATGGCCGGGACAAACCCTCTTCAGGGGTCAGGCACACAAAACATTCCCACCATGACATGAATTAATCCCCCACCACAACCCCATATGCCATACATGGCTTCCCTCAACATGTCAGATCTTACTAAGCTCACCAATGATCCTATATTGCATGACCCCACATGGCCCATAATTCCTACCAAAATCCCTTCAGACATTCCCAAGTTTGAAGGAAAAGAGGGAGATGACCCAACCAACCATATTATGACATTCCACTTATGGTGTTCTTCAAACAACATCATGGATGGCTCTGTCCTCTTGAGATTATTTCAACACACACTCACTGGCCCATCAGCCAAGTGGTATGTAGAAGAACAATCTGGGTCCCATGTGACCTCTGAAACTTTGGCCAATGCATGTTTTACCTTGTTTCAACTACCAATCTGTCATGACAATGGTATTGAACTACTCTCAGATATTAAACAAACCTCTGCTACACACATCGCTGACCACATTCACGAATGGTGTCGGAAACGTAGTCTATGTAAATCAGAAGCCACTAAGCAACAATGCCTTAATTGTTTTCTCAAATCCCTTGTTTCCCTCCTTGCCGAAGACATGGCTGCCACCTTCCCTTAATTTGAAGAAGAATCCATCAGCAAGGCTCAACAGTTCAAACTCATTTATTCACAGTCAGGGTACTTATATACGGTACTACCTGACACCCCGAAACATGTTCCATTCGGCTAGGACAAACCTAGGATAACTCACTCCGCGGATGGAATGATCGGTACCACTACACACCACAATCCACACCTCCAACAAACACCTATGTATGGAACACCTCAATATCTTCTGGTATATGGAGGACCCCCTTATTATACTCCTACCCCTTATCAACAACCATATCCTATTTCCCCCCCTCCACCCATAAGTGGACCCCCCCAAGGCACCCCCAGTACGCCCACCAGCCCAACCAAGTTCTGGTACCCCCTCTACATCTGCTTACACCCTAAGCACTAGTGAAAGTGCCATGACTTCCTATGTACCCTATGGAACATTACCAGAACATAATCCATACTTTCCATTTCCTAAACCTCCACAACCCATGGCTCCACCACTAGGACACCCACACACTGGGGTTAATTTTTTTCAGCCCTCTCCTGTTCAGCAATATCAAAATTTTGAACAGATGAATACAGCTAATCCGACCCATCAGTCGAACAATGCCAAAAAGAAAGGAAAAAACCGAAACAATAGTAACCCAGGACCAGGAGGAACCAAAACCACCCCCAACAGAACCAACCTGCCGGGGGAAACCAGAACCTCCAAGGGGGCAATAACAACAAATGCCAAGGGAAGAATACCAACAATATTCGGAAAAATTTCCCTTGAGCCCTTTGCAGTGAGTATGGACATTATACCCACCATTTCCCTCAAATTGTTGACTTTAAACGGATGAAAGAATCCAGAAATGGACCACGTCCCCCAGTACAGCCTACTCCCCAGGAGGCCCCACAACAATATGTGCAACAACGCTCCCCCCCCGGGCTGTGTTACAAAACCCCATACCACACCAAGGGGTAATGAACACCCAACAGGAGATGCATTCGGTCCCACCTCAGATGGGATAGTATGAAAACCCAGGCACTCCTACAAATCGCACTATCCTCCTCACTAGTGAGGAAGAAGTCCTTCTACAAACACAGAGTCATCAATACAACGCACCCCCTGACTCCGCTCCCACTACCTCAGACACAGCCCCAGTCACAAATGGGCCACCTTTGATGATTCCTTTCCCTAATATTGAACCACCCGTTCGTATTCCTCGCATCCCATTACGACGGAATGTCAACAACCCTCAGGCTAGGGCGTCACACAATTACATTCTAGTCGATGACTTGGCACAATCTCTTGCTGCCATGTCAGTTTTAGAAGTCCTTCAACCCTGTCCTACTCAATAAAAGTCGTTACTTTCCACATTGGGGGCAGTCGAACCTACTGATACTCGCCTCATCACCTTTGATCTTGATAGTGGGAAACCCCGTCTCCCCGCTCTGGTCGCTTTCCAAATACCGGTTAAAATCTGGAACATCACAGTTCATCGTTGCATCATTGATGAAGGTGCATCCACATGCATCATGTCCAAAATGGTATGGAAAAAACTTGGTTCCCCTGAGCTCATCCCATCAACCATCACTTTGAGAGCTTATGATGGACGACCATCGTCTCCTGAAGGACTCTTTCAAAATGTCCTCGTTTAACTCGAGGGAAAAACTATCCTCATTGATATTGAAGTTATTAACGCTCCACTAGATTACAACATCTTGTTTGGGCGTAGCTACATGTATGCGATGAAGGTTGTGGCCTCTTCTGTGTTTCGTACCATGATGTTCCCCCACAATGGATCGTCACTATCAACCAATTGTCACATTACGAGCCCAACCCTTCCTCCAACATCGATAATATACTACCCTTTGTTCACACTAATCCCGAGGCTTACCCACTCATCAAAATGGGTCCCAAAATTTTCAAAGACCCATCCTTGCTAGGGACATACCATGGAGCACCTCTACTCATACATCCCTCAACACAAGTATGTGTCATCTCATCCAATGGAACAGAAACTAGAGATACCCTCCCTCCCACAGAGGCTTCATTACCATCTGACGTCCCACTAGTCGCAGATCTCCTTCCTTAGGAATCCCCTGAGAACTCTCCAACTACCCCTATTCCTGATTATACCCTCCCCCAAGGCCACATTCCGGTTTGGGAGACAGTCCGCCAAGCCATCACCCAAATCCCCTTCTTTTACCCCCTGTCGGGTGTTCAAGCTTTCCAGGTAGCTGCAACGCTTACCCTTCTCAATATGGTGTTGGAAATCTTAGTATGGTATCTAAATCCACCTAATATGGTCCCTCAACCATACCTCCCTCCCCAAACAGAAGGAATCCCGATGCAGATTCCAATACTTACCCCTACCATCCCACCCACACCCCCACTCACTAGCACCCCTTCTACAGCTGGGGGCAAATGGAAGAAGAATGAGCCCGCCACTCCACTTCCACCACGAGTTCATCCTCCTTGTGCATTATGCAAGAAAGATGAACACCCCACCAATAAGTTCCCATCTCTCCCTGAGCTATGCAGTTTAATTCAACTCCCGTGGGCACTGACACCACTCGTCACTTCCTCCAGTGCTACCACTGTGTCCCCTAACACAGGTAGCAAAGGGTTGCGAACCAAATTTGCATGTGCCATATGTTATGAGTATGGCCATTACACCCACCATTGCCTGGCGTTACCTCAATTTTGATAGACGCTAACAGAAGTCCGCCAGAGCTTCCAACAAGAACCTCCTCCATCTGCCTCATATCACACACATGTCACTGACATCCACTATGTCATGACCTCAGTCAATGAACGTATTCGATGTCCTTGCACTCTCTGTGAATCACTTGATTACTTCACATATCAATGTCCTACGATCATTGAGTATAGGCATCGTCAATGGGCCCTTATTCCTAATCCTACCATCACCCCACTTCTGGTGACACCGGTAGTTCCCCCTACTCCCTCTCCTGATATTGTTTATATATTCTCCCCCAATCCTGAGGGACTTCCCACTCCTCCATGGTTCGTCGATAGCCTAGAGGAGGATTTGCACCCAAATCCCCCCAATTCTCCAGTTCATTTCCCCACGAAAATTTTACGCCCAACCACCATTTTCAACCCATAATATCTCAATATTTGGTTTATGTCGAGAAAACCATCGCAACCTCCTTGCGATACCCCCTCTACATCCTCACCACCATAAGACAACCACATGGTGACAGTCACCAATGTTATTCCCTTGTATCCACTATATTCTCAACAGTTCCATTGCGACAAAAACATACTCGAGGAATTAACTACCCTTGATTACCCATGGGATCTGCTCCATCACCGAGCACTCTTTCTCTCACAAGATTCCTTTGCGCCTCTTAGCCAAAACTCCATATACGCAATCGAATCCAAAGATTTTATCCCCTCAGAGCATATAGACTTGTTCCATAACCCTATCCCTACCCCTAATGCCTTTGAGGAAGGTAATATGGCCAACATTTCCCCCACTGTCAAAATTAATATTTCCATCAAACCTGGCATCATAGAGGAAATCACCATCAGCGCCGCATTCTCTCCTGAAGAACTCAATGCTTACAAAGCTCTCTTCCAAGAATACCGAGACATTTTTTCCTGGTCATACACAGAGATGCCTAGACTTGATCCCTCTATTTTCGAACATTGTATAGACACATGGCCCGATATTACCCCTGTACAAAAAAAGAAACATCCATTACACCCATCCAAAGTAGCAACCATCAAAGACGAAATTGACAAATTACGCACTGCAGGGTTCATATACCCCATCGCATATATGTCATGGGTCTCCAACCCCATCCCCGTTAACAAAAAGCAGGGAACTATCTGTGTCTGTATGGATTTTCACTATCTCAATCACACTTGTCCCAAAGACAATTTTCCAACACCCTTCATTGACCAAATTATCGATGATTGTGCTGGCCACGAGGCTTTGCCCTTCATGGAAGGCTTCTCTAGCTACAACCAAATTCAAATCCACCCAGTCGATCAATACAAAACCGTATTCACTACCCCTTGGGGTACCTTTTCATATCGTGTCATGCCTTTTGGCCTCAAGAATGATGGAACCATTTTTCAATGCGCCATGACATACATTTTTCATGATCTGGCTCAAATCATTCTCGCCTACTTGGACGATCTCACCGCTCGATCCAAGAAACGCACTCAACACCTGGATGACTTACGCATTGTATTTCATAGGTGCCATCAGTACAATATTCACTTGAATCCCTTCAAGTGTGTATTCTGTGTCACCGTTGGATGCCTCCTTGGGTTCATCGTCTCCCAACACGGCATCACAGTCGACCCCCTCAAGGTCCAAGCCATCACAGAAATTCCCCCACCATAGAATTTATGCCAACTGTAGAGCCTACAAGGAAAAGCTAATTTTTTACGCCGCTTTGTCCCCGATTATTCCACTCAGGCACATGGTTTCCTTCACCTCTTGCATCATGATATCCCATTCCAATGGGACAAACATGCCCAAAACACTTTTGATGATCTCAAAGTAGCCCTCTCCAATGCCCCATTGATTAGTCCACCCGACTATGACCACGACTATATCCTCTACTTATCAGCCTCAGTCGTCTCCGTAGCAAGAGTTCTCGTCCAATTAGGGGATGGAGACTGAGAGCATTTTATCTACTATATTAGTAAAACAAATTCAGGGCCACCCTTGAAATATAATCACGAAGAGAAACTTGCCCTTGCAGTTGTCCTCACAATCCAGAAACTGCGCCATTACATCCTACTTCGAACTACCAAGGTCGTAGCCGATTCCAACCCAATGCAATACTTTCTCAGTCACCGGAAAATTAATGGAAAATTTGCCCGATGGATCGTCATCCTTCAGGTGTATGACCTCAAATTTTCAACACCAAAAAGCAAGAAATCCCTCGTACTTGTCGAAATCATTACGACATTTCCTTTCGATACTACCAGTACTCCCATCAATACCGACTTCCCCGACGAACATCTCTTTTACATCCCTTCGGATGATCCTTGGTGCAATGATCTCCTCATCTACCTCTGAACACAGAATTTCGGTAACCACCTCTCCAGGGATGATCGTCGACGTATTCGGCATAAGGCCCCTCACTACCTCCTTATCGGCGATATCTTATATCGCCAAGGGGTCGAAACCATACTTCGTCGATGTTTGACTATCGACGAAGATGACTGAGTCTTGAATGACTTCCACAACGTTGCTTATGGTGGCCACCTCTCATGGATGTCCACTGCCCAGAAAATCATTTTCATAGGCTATTTTTGGCCCACATTGTTTCACGACTGCATCCACGCTGTGAAGCAATGTGAAAAATGTCATCTATATGCCAACAAAGTGAGAGCACCACCTTCTCTTCTCCACCCAGTCATTACTATCAACCCCTTTTGCAAATGGGGCATCGACTTCATGACTTGCAACCCCCCATCTAGTAATGGACACAAATACATCGTCGTGTCAGTATATTATTTCACCAAATGGGACGAATCCATGCCCACCTTCAACAATACAGCTGACACTGCAGCACATTTTTTCTTCAACCACGTCATCTCTCACTTTGGAGTCCCCCTAAAGCTAGTCTCTGATCACGGGAAACACTTAGAGAATGATATTTTCATTGAACTCTCCTCTAGGTTAGGCTTCTCCCACGAGTTCACCTCCCCATACTACCCTCAGTCCAACAGATAGGTAGAGGTGGTTAACAAGGTCCTCAAAACCATGTTGCAGCACATAGTGAACAAACATAAGACCAATTGGCACCATATGTTGTTTTTCGCGCTATGGGCTTATCGCACGACAATCAAAACTGCCACTGGTTTCACACCATTTCATTGAGTCCATGGGGTCAAGGCCACTCTCCCCATCGAATGTAAAATTGTTATCGGAAGAATTGGTAGGTGAGAACACTAACTGATCTCCCTAGATCCACCTAGATCTAGAACAAAACACACCAGAACATGATGCTTTCCTTAAGTTTTAGATATTGAATTTACTAACTAAAGAGGGATGGGTGACATACCGTTTAAATGTCACTTCCTCTCACCATCGCCATCATAGCTCCATTCCAACGCTCATACAATGATGATCCTACAAAAGAACGCAACCAACCAAAGTGATAGCAATAGCATAAACTCAATATAAACCTATGTATGTGATCAAGGAATCATACAATAAAACACAAGAATTTTTATAGGAAAGAATCATATTATTGTATCATACTAAATGTGAAAGAGAGATTACAACCATGGCCTTGATGTCATAAGGTCCCTTCCAACTGTCCTTCGTTCTGTTAGCACTCTGTAAATTTCCAAGAGGTTGACACAGAAGAAATCCACAAAATGTAACTTTATCCAACCCCTTTTGAAGTTGGGATCTAGCCCTTCCAACTTCAGAGAGGGATCTCTCTATAAGATTTAGCTATGTTTCAAATTTAAAATATTAGGCTAGGTAAATAAATAGGTCAGTTTTGTTGTCAAAATGTTTTCGAATTGGTTGAGACAGTCCACACATCCATTGGGCTATGGGGTTTTTGTTTTAATAAAATATGAAATACAAACCAGAAAGAAAAGGGAAAACTTTCACAGGGCGAGATAATGTAATCGTTGGATTCTTTAGTAGCTTAAATGATGAACATCAGAAAAGATGTGAAAGATAATTTCAACAAAGAAGCAGTTAAGAATTTCTTTATTGAAAACACCAGAAGATAAAACACTAAAATCTTTCAAGTCAGTAACAGGGTATACGAGATAAATCCTGCTACTTTCGTTACTTCTAAAGATTAGATTCAGAAAACAAAATGATGACAAAGCGAGAATAACATTCAACTTAGAGAGAAAAACATCACCAGTGAATACACGCAAGAATCCTGTAAAAGTGCCTCCTTGTTATCAATGGAAGATCTCTTCAAAAATATTACAGTCTGATAGCGTTAGGGTGTGAAGATCAACAACCCTCAATACTTCGAAAGGTGAAGTATTTATAACTCAAATTACAAACGATCCTTTCATTAATGATCAGGACGTGCTAAATCTATTTTTAGCCTAACTAACTTAACAAATTTCCTAAATCTAGGAACTGCTTGATGATGGGGTGTAACTGCACGCTGATTTATGGGTGGGCCGTTGATGAAGCCTCTGCATGACCTCATCTGACTGGACAAATGACTGGACTGGGATAGCTCATCTACTACTCGATCAGATCACAGAGCTCCTCCCATCGGAGATGACTAGTCACGTTGACTTTGAGAAGTCTTCGATACACTTCGTCGATTTCTGTATACTTGGCGAAGGTAGGCTTGGTGAGGAAAATGTATCAAATCTCATGTTGGATACTGATGTCCCACTGAAGAGCGTCTAAAAATGCCTTTCCAGTGATGCTCCCTTGAATGCCTACAAACTTTGAACTGTCCTTAGCCACGTCGGCCAATCTCTTCTTGTAGTCTGGGAGTGTCATCAATTTATCATTGATTACCTTCAGACCAGGCAGACCTTTCTTTTGTAGAGCCTCAATTTTACTGAAGAATCTTTGTACCCCTAGGTCAATGGCCTGAACCTTTTCTTCCAGTTGAAGCATTAATCCTCTCTTGGTCAAAACTCTTTTGACCTCAAGGATGGTCTCTATTCTGTCTTCAATCTTCAACTCTTCTAGCTCTTCCCTGGTCTTGGAATTGAGGAACTCAATGATCTCGTTTGCCTGTGTTGGCATGTATCCCAATTCTACTTTGATCTTCTCAATGGACCGTTTTCTCCTCTAGACCAATTCATTCTACTCAAACATGATCTGGATCATTGGCCATATCTTATTCATGGACTTAGTGATGTCTGTCCATACACTCTCTTTAACCTCAGCCAAAGTCTTTCCTGCCACTGTTTGCTTCCGGAGTTGTTGTAGCTCCTGCTTGAGCTACTCTGTCACCTGCTTTTCCTTGGAGAGGCTGGTCTGAAAGGAATATTTGAGTTCCTGAAGGTTCTCAATCTCCTTTTTAAGCTTGTTGATCTCTGTTTCCTGCATGTTCATTTTTTCGATGGACTTAGCCAGGTTGGTTGTCTTCTCCTGGGATGTCAATGGATTTGCAGATGGGACTTCAGTCACTGATGTTGTGCTCACTCCTAAAATTGGAATATCACTCAATGGAATGACTTCCATTGGCTTCATTTTCTCTTTCTCTTTTAATAGTTTCTCCATCTCAGCTTCCATTTCTTTGAGCTGTGCATTCTGCTCCATGAGCAGCTTGAGCATTTCATCTTTCTCTCCTTCTTTCTCTGCTATCTCCTTTGCCTGTGAATCCTCTGTGGGTGGGAGCTTCAGTTGTTTCCTCAAGGAGGCTATGTCAGAATTATTATTCTTGATCATTTCTTCAGTTACTTTCACATTTGAAGGATCGTAACCGATTTTGAGGACCAACTCCTCCAAAGTATTGATCCTATTGTCCTTTGCAAAGGATGAAATATTCTCCAACTTGAGTTGTGTTTGAACATTGTTCAGGGACACCTGCAATTTTGACGCAGTAGTAGAAGCATGTGCCAGCGTGTAAAAAACCATTTCCCCTATTTGCTTGTGCAGATCCATCTGATCGGCCGGATGCACATCCTTCGTCTGGAATTCGAAGGTTTCCCTCTTATAGTCAGTGATCACCTTTGGATCTGGTACCTGTGCCTGGAGGAATGCCATATGAATTCTTCCCTTCTCGGTGTCGAATGTCGACATCAACCTATGTTGTGCAGTTGACGTCTGCTTCCAGAACTGGGTGCAAGTACTGTTGGTCAGGGTCTGGTTCCTTTTCTTGATCAACTCATATTTTTCAAAAATGCTCAACTTGGGCCCTACCTTGCCTGGCTGAGTGTTCAATGGGGAGGCTGTGGATTTCTTTGGAAATGCTGGGGTGATGACCTTATGGAGGCTTGAACCAAAGGGTGGAATACCAACTTTGGTCACTTTGGTAGATGGGGCTTCTTTTTCCCCGGTCGGGCCAGGAGCTGCAACAGTCTTAGGCCTCTTGGTATGCAGCTGTAATTCCTCGGAAGATACCTCAGTGACAGGCGAAGACAAATATTGCCTCGGTCTTTTCTCTTTTGGGACCTGTGGCATGGTTGTTTGTGACACAGTGGTCAAGGGATCCTGTTGTTCCACTTCGACCAATGTGTTAGGCTCCCACACTGTCTGATTTGAAAATTTTTCCACTTCAGGCCTAGCTTCATGAACATATGGGATGATCTTGTTCTTCACCCTCATCTCTGAGATGATCCCACATGGATCATAATTCCATGGGAAGCTCATGGAGAAATTCTTCTCCCTCAGCATCCTGTCTGCTTCTTTCCCAACTCCACGATTTTTGCAGATGAAGGAGCCAATCTACCCCTTGATTCTTAGCTGCTGCTTTTTCTTCAATGACACAAAGTGGATATCATCGGAATTTATAATCTGCCTTATATATTCCAAAGAAAAAATCCTGATAGACAGATACTTGGGCAGCTTATACGGTGCCAAATCGCATCCGTATACTCTGATCTCGGTGTAATCTTGATACAGATACCAATCCCTGGTCTTTCTGTTGTCTGAGAGATGCAGGATCCTCTGAACTTCATCGTTTATCCGAGGCTCGGGCCTGCCGCCTAGCATACTTACCATAGGGTGGTAGAACTGGTCGATGAACTCCCCGAAACTGAATTCAGTGGAGTTGTGCTTGAGCAAGGAGGTCCATGTTGTGACCACCTGAGGTCTACCATATCCATCCATCTTCTGCATGGAAAAGACAAATTTATCCGCCTGGAAGAAGACGAACAAGTATGCTAGTATCGATGAGTATCTAAACATGCCTTTCGTGCCGAAATTCACGAACTGTTCGTGAATATTGTCTGCCAAGAATGTGTTGAAGTCAAACTGGGTGGTGGGATTTTCATCGGTAGAGAAGATGGATAGAAAACCCAGAATGGGTTCATCTACCCACTAATCAAAATAATATCCTAACAAAGCACAAAGGGATGAGATGACCTAGTTTCCCTTAGTCGAGAACATGGAAGACGGATAAGGAGGATTTGTGGAGGGAAATTGAGCAGATGGGGGAAGGAAAAGCTCGAATATTTGAGCTCTTTGGGGGAAGGTCATTTTCTGGTATAATTCTGTGAGAATTTCCAGGTTGAAGGGAGACGCAGATTCAGCTCGGGGAATTTACATCATCTAGTCTATGGATTCGGGCGTGATGAGTCACAGGATCTCTCCAGATGAGGAGATGATGGCTCTTTGTTTAGGAATATAGTGGGCTTGACACTTAAGAGCGAACTCAGGAAAATGGTGGATCTGAGGGAAGAGGTAGAGGGGTAGATTGGACTCCCAGAGTCAAATTTCATCACTCTGGTCCAGGAAAACTTCCCTGAGCCTCGACTAGAGGTCTGAGAAATCAAAATCGCATTTTGTATCTGCGATTAATCAGTCTTTGTCGACCAGTGGGATCCTGTCCTGGTCGACAGGGGGCGGGAGAAACAGATTCTTCTCTCCTTCTGCGTGTTTGGGATTTGGCGCCATTTCTGCAACAGTACCTGCAATAAAACACAACGTTAGTGGGGGTGACTGATTGTGGATGAGGACAACGGACTGTAACAGAGGAGTAAGCGGTGAATTTATCTGGTGCGATGGGTGAAATAGCGAAAGTAAGGGGGAATAATGGTAGTTTTAAGTAAACGGGGGGTCGGTTGGGCGCGGGAGACAGTTCAGCTGGATAATGGATAGGTTATCCAGTAATAAATGGCAAACAGATCATTTTAAGGGTGAGATGGCGGGTGACGGTAGCTGAGGAAATACGGACGGGTGACGTGGTGACTATCGATTGGAGGTAAAAGTCATAGTGAGGGGCTTTCCATGAGTGAATGGGGGGAAAGGACTGACAGCAGTTATGGGACATGACCATTTCGGGAAAAGTGGAAGGTGACATCAAGAAGTGACGTAGGTCTGTCAGACAGCAGGAGATGATGGGACTTGGGGCCATTAGATCGCTGCCACATATAACAAGGGAATCGCCAGAGGAATAATACCATTCCAAACTCCCCCCCCCCTGAGTTAAAAACAGATCATTCGGGGGGGTCCGAAATACATCTTGGGCCATTGATCTGCGAGCCTGCCTCTGAGTCACAGATCTATGCGCGTTTTTTATGACACATTTCGTACCCCCCCCTCCATTAAAGGCGGAATGGATGGGGGGGTCTGGAATCCAACATTGATCGTAGATTTGCGTGCTCGATCCTGGGCCGTCCAAATGCGCGTGGGTATTATCAGCGATTTTGGACCCCCCCCCCCCTCTGTTAAAGGTAGAACGGTTGGGGGGGTCCGGAATGATCTGTCCACCGTAGATCTGGGTGTGATCATATGGACCATTGATACATGACAGGAGCATAAGAGAGAGTGCGGAAAAAACATGCACCTAGACAACTTTGGATAAATGTTTTTTCATGGGTTTTCTCCCAACTTTTCAAGTAGACACCACCATGGGGCTCGACCAAACGATCTTCTAAGCATATGAAACATGGTGCAACATTTACATCAAGATGGTTTTATTAAAATGAAATAATAAAGCAACTAGCCTATATTCTACCTTGGCTTCCTGTGACAATTAACCTAGATTAGACTGTTGGGTTAAGAATTTACTCTACCCTGGGGCTATCTGACCAAGATTAGACAGTCTAGCCAAATTTATTCACTAATCTAACCTAGACACTTTGGCTAATATTAAACTGTTTATCCAAACTCATTCACTACCCTATCAACATCAATTTAAAAAGAACTTGGCCATGCTTGAAAGGTATGGACCAAGTTACTATTATTGCATGGGGATTTTATTGAATTCTTTTATGCCCTCTTTTATTTTTCTTTTTCTTTTTCTTTTCTTTCTTTTTTCTTTTTTCTTTCTTTTCTTTTCTTTTTCAAATTATTTGCAGAATGAAATATCATTTGTCAACAAAAAATACTAGAGACAGATAATATCCCAGTCACTAGTTGATCCTATAAATTATAGGATGATAACAACGGCTCGACCTGGGGATGGTACTTGCCCTATGAAGTGCCAAGAATCCTGGTTCCCGCCATTCTAAAAAATTTTCCTAGTAGCCTTCATTGATTGATTGGATTTATTCTCAAAAAATGGAAGATCGGTGGTCAGCGGATTAGGGCCTTCTCTTCGGGCTTCAACCAGCTAACTAATGTTATTCAATTAGAAAATGCAGGCGAAAAATAAAAATGGTATGTACAATGGAGAGTGAAAACTTGAGTCTCTACTGAGGTGGAACATAATGTTTCAGCATTCTGCCATTTACAGGTCCTCCTGGAAGATCTGTCCCATCAGTGTTGTTCAGCAAAAAAGCGGTGTTCCCCTTGAATGCTTGGATCATGTATGGTCCTCTCCACAGACTGTCAAATTTTCCATGCTCTCCCTTGTCTTCATTTCTGGCATCCCATCTCAGCACTAAATCTCCTAGCTCAAAATCATCTTCCTTGGTTCTTTTGTCAAAAATCTTCTTGATGTTTTCTTGGATTACCTGAGTCTTGTTGAAAACTTCTTCCCTATACTGTTGTAAATGGATCATCTGGTTGATTCTTCTCTATGAGTCATTTGGCTCGGCTTGTACATCTTGAAGCAACTTCATGACAGGGACTCCTAAATAATTGGGGAAAACTGCCTCTGTGCCATAGACCAGCTGGTATGGTGACATACCAATTGACCTCTTGGTGGTCAGTCTATCATCCCATAATGCGAACACCAACTTGTTATGCCATGATTTCTTGTTTTCCTGCAACATTTTCTTGATGATATTTACCAACGTTTTGTTTGAAGATTCTGCCAACCCATTCCCCTGAGGGTAGTAAGTTGTGGAATGCCCCAAACCAATGTGATACTGGTTGCATAAATCTATGAGCTTCTTCGACCAAAAAGCAGCTACATTATCAGTTATAATCGTTCTAGGACAGCCAAAGAGAGACAAGATATTATTTTCAAGGAATTTGATAATAACAGAGTCAGTGGCTTGCTTTCTTGGTACTGCTTCGATCCATTTGGTTAAACAATCTGTGGTGGTGAGAATCCACCTGTGCTGGCCTGAAGAAGGAGGGTGTATTTCTCCAATGAAGTCCAGTCCCCATTGTTGAAAAGGGGCTTCAACTGAGATCGGTTTCAGGGGAAGAGGAAGGAGTTTCCTTTTGCCTTCAAACAACTAACATTGATGACATGCAGTCACTTTATGATGTACATCAGCGAACAAGGTGGGACAATAGAAACCAACTCTGAGTATTTTGTTGGTTGTGACCTTCCAGTTCAGATGGCCACCACATTCTCCTGCATGAAATTCTTGTAACACTTTGTTAGCTTCATCTTTTAAATAAACAATTTAACAGAATGCCTCCAGGATCTTTCCAATACAAATTGCCTTCTAGAATACAAAATTTTAAGGCTTTCAACTTTAAAAATCTAGCTTTAGTCTTAGTCAAACCAGGGGGAGCTTGCAAAATTTGCAAAACGAATAAAAGGTCTGCATACCATGGAGAGTTGAGAAATACCTCTCTCACACTTGGAGTCACCATCTCGCCCTGTTCATCTATTGCAGCTAAAAAATTAATGTCAAGAGCATGGAAATTTGATTTAGCCATTAATTTTGCTAGGCCTTGACCCTTGATTAGTTTTGTAGGCTTAATCTCTATATCGTATTCTAAAATGACAGCAATCCACTTTCCCCTTCTTCCATCTGGGTTGTCCTGGGTCAAAATGTCTTTTACTACCGCATTCAGAACATATGCAATGGTATGAGAATGGAGAATGTAGACTCTAAAGTCCTTTATTTCTTTTACCAAGGCAAAAGCTTATTTCTCCATTATCTTGTAATTCAGAGCAGCATCTCTTAACGCTTTACTAAAGAAAGCTATGGGTTGTTCATATACTTCGTTGTTCTTTTGTAGTAAGACCATTGCTATAGTATGTTTGGAAGCGAAAGAAAAAAGATAGAAATCCTTAGTGAAATCAGGACTGATCAAGACAGGGGCCTCTGTGAGTTCTCGTTTGACTTGTTCGAAAGACTGTCTAGACTCAGCGTCCCATTTTATTTTTACATCCTTTTTTAGCATATTTGTATTTTTTCTAAGGAGCTCGGCCATATTTGGAATGAATCTTCGTAGAAATTATATTCTCCCGATAAAAGACTGTAATTCTTTAAGGTTTCTTGGGTGTTCTAATTTTTGTATGGCCTCGATTCTGCTGGGGTCAATTTTGATTATGTCCTTGGATATGAAGTGTCCTAGCAGTTTGCCTTCCTCTAGCCCGAAAAGGATTTTCTTAGGATTTAAAGAAATCCCAAACCTTCTACATTTCTCGAAGACTCATCTAAGGTGTCGCAGGTGTTTGTCATCGGATCGGGAAAGCACAGTTACATCATCCAAATAGACAACAATAAACTTACCCGATTCTTCCACAAAGGCGATATCCATCGCTCTCTGGAATGTAGCTCCTGCGTTCATCAGACCAAAAGGCATTTTCACATACATGAAAGTGCCCCATGGTGTGGTGAAAGCGGTTTTATCTTGGTCATTTGGGTGGAAAAGGACCTGATTGTAACCCGAGAAACCGTCCAACAAAGATATTCGACTGGATCCGACCACCCTTTGTAGGATGTGATCCATTTTGGGCAAGGGTTAATTGTCCTTCAGGGAGACCTTATTCAGATTTAGGAAATCAATGCACAGCCTGATCTCCCCGGATTTCTTACGTGTCAGGACCAAATTCGAGACCCATTTGCAAAAATGCAACGGGACTATGATTTTGGCATCATACATTTTTTAAATCTCCTTTCCTATCAGAGGGAGCAACTTGGGATTTATTCTCCTAAGTTTCTGTCTGAACGGTTTTTGGTCTTCTTTTATTGGAATCCTGTGTTGTATGATGCTGGTATCATAAGCTTTCAAATCCTCATATCCCCATGCAAAGACATCTGAATATTCTTTGAACAACTCAATGTATTTGTTTTTTTTCTCAGGGGTAATGATTTAGACAGTTTGACTATCCTGGGTTTCTCTTCGATCCCTATATTACAATCTTCTACCTCTTGTCCATGTGCTTCAATTTTGGGATTTTTGGCTACGTCGTTAAAATCAAACAAGTCCTCTAAAGGAACTAGACCCCTAGGCAAAACGTTGCTTTTCAAATGTAAAACATTGGCATCCATTTCGTCATCGCCTAATTCTCCTGAATCTATGCTATTTACACTATCAATTTCAAAATCAGATCTATTTACATTTTCATCTTCGTTCTCTAAATCTATATTTGTACATTCAAAATCATTTTTACACTGCAGAAAGTCTTCGATTTGATCATCATTACCAAACACTTGCCAGTACCTGATATTGTTGGGAACGGTTGGTCTGCATTTCACCTCAATAGTGTATGGGCGAGTCGAGCGGAAAGGAATCTTACATGTGGCTGCTGACGTAGCCAATCCGTCTGCCAGAATGTTTTGTCCCCTTGGCATTACCTGCAAGTCAACTTCAGTGAAACATCTAAGGGCATCAAGAACAGCATTCCTATAAGCTCTAAGACGTGGGTGTTTCGCAGCGTACTCACCTTTGATTTGCTTGATTATCAACTCAGAGTCACCTCTTACCATAATCTGTTTAGCACCAACTCTTTTCAAGAGCTTCAGACCGAGCATCAAGGCTTCATACTCGACAAAATTGTTAGTGCATTGGAAATTTAACTTATAAGAATGGTTTTTTGAATACCGGTTTCTGTGATTATGCAGCCAGACTCCTGCTCCAGCTCCTTCTTTGCTTACTGCTCCATCAAAATCCATGCTCCAGAAATATGTTGGTAGCTCTTCAGTTATCACATTTTTCATCCTTTCTACCTCAATGGTTTCTCAGCCTTCATCCTAACTAGATGTATCTTCTACCAGCTGAGTATCTTGTTCTCCCGTGTCACCATCATTGTACAAAATAAAAGAATCCAAGTCAGAATGCACAGAGTAAAGGGGATAGTTGTGTGGTTTTTCTTGGCTACTGACCATGTATTTCATCAATGTTTCTCTGTGTAGCCTTCTTTGTTGCCCGAAAACTAGGATAGTGGCATAAGACATGTCTAGCTACAGGGTGCCTCTCAGCTTAGCCCCCCAAGACCAAGATAGCAACATTTCGTACTTCAGAGGGATGTCTACAACTACCACATCCATTACCATGCTCTTTGCAGGAAACTGAACCAAGGTGATACATAGGTCCTTGATCAAACCAATACATCTAACTTTACTGGAGTCAAATGAGTGTAAATCCTTGTAAGGTCTGGTGACCTCCAGTCCCAGTTTCTCCATCACTTCTTTAGGCATCAGATTGTGGGAAG
>ML815481.1:6067-19536 GCA_009831015.1 Picea engelmannii | reverse complement strand
TTACAGCTGCGGGGTTATGCTTTGGTCTGAAGAATGCTGCAGTGCTGAAATCACCAAATTCTAAACCATATTTACTTAGAAACCCGAACACATATCCGTGTCAATAGATCTCGCCGGGTTAATTTGTTTATGTTGTTGTTTATGTTCCCCAGGGGTTAGGTATTCAAGGGTTCTACAAACAAGGGTTTGCCCTATGCTATAGCTCTCTGATATACGTGCGGGGTCCAACAGTAGTACTCGGCCCAATATCTCAGGCACTAACTAAGGAGGATAGACCGTACCCTTAGCTGTACTACCTGACTACCCAGGTACTAGAGAGTATCTTCCCGAGTGTTGTTCTCAGTGACACTATAGCAGTCCGACGGCCGATAGGTTTATCTAAAGAGGGCTTTAGGAAATCTAGGCCGATCCATACACAGGTGTTGTCTGATGTGATTCCACTCGAAGGGGTACCAACAGGGGTTACAAGGGTGGCCAACAGATGTGCGCTTAAGAACCACTTGTATTTCCTGCATGTATGAATCCCTCAACCGCGGGTTTATGCGCGTAACGAGAGATCTTTGTGGCTTAAAGACGTCGGAATACGTCTCTACCCTGAAACAAAATACCCACAATTTCTGCCAAGGAAAGTGCTCTGATACCACTTGCAAGATACTAGATATATAAAATATGCAGAACAGAAATAAAATGCTAGAAATGGCAGAATAACAGTAAAATATCCAGCATAATCTTCACAATACATAGAAATGATATACGAAATAGCAATAGAAAATCACTTTGATTAAGAAAGAAATGTTCAAAGGCCTCTTCGAGGGGGCAACCTCCAGTCGAGCAACGCTCTGTTACAATAATCTCCAAGATAGGGTTTTCATACCCTCGACCCTTATTTATACTAAATATGTCTATTGAGAGAAGCATCTAGAGGAAGATTCTTCTAGAAGCGGAAGCTTCTATTAGGTCTTCTTACATCCGCCTTATTCTATTTTATTGAAAGGTATTATTAATATTGACCTTTATTACATCTGAATACATTATGTGCGGGTTAGGACCTTAACACCTTTTGTCTTTTTACTCTGCATATTACACTGGCGGTGTACCTCCAAAATGGCATTTTCGAATGCCTGTTGTTCTGCATCTTTGGCTTCTTCACTTACCTTTGTTTGATTGAGAAGAAAAAGTTATTTCTCTTCTTGGGTAAGGAAAATAGTTTCGTTATCGTGAATGCCCATGAGATTTATATGAGTATCCTCTAGTTCCTCGATCACTTCATCCCCTTCATCAGCATAATTTTCTTGTAAGGGAGGTCTGATCTGCTGATCTGGACCTCTCTGCTCTATTTGATCCCTAGGATCTCTCTGTCTGATTTGAGGAGGGTTTCTCCTGAAGTTAGGATTCTGAACCTGAGGAGACGGTGGGTTTTCTCTTGGAGGATTTCTGTCAGACACAGTAAGTCTTTCCATGATTCTTTCCATTTCTCTGGCCAAAGAATCAAATTTGGAATATGAGGTTGATGTGGAAGGTTCTTCTTTAATTGTGACTCTCCTCTCTGACCTCTGATGTGCCCTTTTCGCCAAAAAACCGGCCTCCACACTTATTGTGCTTTTCTGCATGTCTTCCAGGGTGGTAGAATTTCTTTCCCTTAGTTGGTATGACATGTCAGCGTCAAATCCATCAGGGAATTTTATCAAGGCCAAACCCTGAGGAGGTTTGATTTCGGCTAGGATTGCATTGTACGGGTTATTGAAACGTATGCAGTAATCTTGTACTGTCTCACCTTGATTTCTTCTAATATTTTCGTATTCTGACAATATTTGGAGAGGGTTTTTCTTTACCTCCCATCTGTCTAGAAAAATCCTTTGGAAAGCAGTAAGGTCAAGGATTGAGGCGGCACGCAACCCTTTGTACCATTTTTTAACATCACCTATCAAACTTTGGGCAAACAATCTCATTTGAACGTTAGGCTCATCAACTTCATGCAGATCATAATAATCATTCATTTTATCTACATGTTGTTGTGCACTCAAAGGTCCTGTGGCATCGAACTGTGGAAGTCTCATTTGATAGTCCTGAGGCATGGCATGAAGAGGCACATCCAACACCAAGGGAGCATATCGAGCTGCCATGACGTGTGGAGGAGGTGGGATAACAGACTGGATGATCGGTGAGGTAGTGACTGAAGACGAGGATGAGGAGGGATTGGATAGCACTGAGGGAGTGATTTCCGGTTTAGCAGTGGGAGACAGAACTTCAGGGGTTCAGGGTTGCAAAATGGTTGGTTCGAAAAAGATTTCAGTCACAAAACTATCAGATCGTGTTCTAACCAGGCTTTGTTGCGAAAAGGTGTCAAAGTCAAGGTTTTGAAAGGTGATGGGTTCCCCTAAAAATGAAAGGGACTTAAGCAAGGGAGTATGACTCACTGAGCCTTCAGCTATGGCCTTTTTTCTAAGCAATTGTTCTTGGTTATCTGTCACTATCGCAAGTTTTGGGTCTGGATGAGATCGAGTATAAACTTTCTTGGGAGCCAGATTTCTTTTTTATTTATATATATATTTTTTTAGTTTTATGAGTCCGAAAATAATATGTACAAATTTTAATCAACCTCTAAACATTACTTTCTTCTAAAATTTGCAATATTTCAGGAATAAACTTTCTTTTTAGGGAAAAGAAAACGTGGAATTTATAAATTTTAAGTTCTTTCCCCAGTATGGTCGCCACTATGTTAGCACTCTGTAAATTTCCAAGAGGTTGACATAGAAGAAATCCACAAAATGTAACTTTATCCAACCGCTTTTGAATTTGGGATCTAGCCCTTCCAACTTCAGAGAGGGATCTCTCTATAAGATTTAGCTACGTTTCAAATTTCAAATATTATGCTAGGTAAATAAATAGGTCAGTTTTGTTGTCAAAATGTTTTCGAATTGGTTGAGACAGTCCACACATCCATTGGGCTATGGGGTCTGTGTTTTAATAAAATATGAAATACAAACTAGAAAGCAAAGGGAAAACTTTCATAGGGCGAGATAATGTAATCGCTGGATTCTTTAGTAGCTTAAATGATGAACAGCAGAAAAGATGAGAAAGATAATTTCAACAAAGAAGCAGTTAAGAATTTCTTTATTGAAAACACCAGAAGATAAAACACTAAAATATTTCGAGTCAGTAACAGGGTATACAAGATAAATCCTGCTACTTTCATTACTTCTAAAGATTAGATTCAGAAAACAAAATGATGACAAAGTGAGAATAACATTCAACTTAGAGAGAAAAACATCACCAGTGAATACACGCAAGAATCCTGTAAAAGTGCCTCCTTTTTATCAATGGAAGATCTCTTCAAAAATATTATAGTCTGATAGCGTCAGGGTGTGAAGATCAACAACCCTCAATACTTCGAAAGGTGAAGTATTTATAACTCAAATTACAAATGATCCTGTCATTAATGATCAGGACATGCTAAATCTATTTTTAGCCTAACTAACTTAACAAATTTCCTAAATCTAGGAACTGCTTGATGATGGGGTGTAACTGCATGCTGATTTCTGGGTGGGCCATTGATGAAGCCTCTGCATGACCTCATCTAACTGGAGAAATGACTGGACTAGGACAACTCATCTGCTACTCAATCAGATCACAGAGCTCCTCCCATCGGAGATGACTGGGCACATTGACTTTGAGAAGTCTTCGATACACTTCGTCCATTTCTGTATACTTGGCAAAGGTAGGCTTGGTGAGGAAAATGTATCGAATCTCATGTTGGATACTGATGTCCCACTGAAGAGCGTCTAAAAATGCCTTGCCAGTGATGCTCCCTTGAATGCCTGCAAACTTTGAACTATCCTTAGCCACGTCAGCCAATCTCTTCTTGTAGTCTGGGAGTGTCATCAATTTATCATTGATTACCTTCAGACCAGGCAGACCTTTCTTCTGTAGAGCCTCAGTTTTACTGAAGAATCTTTGTACCCCTAGGTCCATGGCCTGAACCTTTTCTTCCATCTAAAGCATTAATCCTCTCTTGGTCAAAACTCTTTTGACCTCAAGGATGGTCTCTGTTCTGTCTTCAATCTTCAGCTCTTCTAGCTCTTCCCTGGTCTTGGAATTGAGGAACTTGATGATCTCGTTTGCCTGTGTCGGCATGTCTCCCAATTCTACTTTGATCTTCTCAATGGCTTGTTTGATCCTCTAGACCAATTCATTCTTCTCAAACATGATCTGGATCATTGGCCATATCTCGTTCATGGACTTAGTGATGTATGTCCATACACTCTCTTTAACCTCAGCCAAAGTCTTTCCTGCCACTGTTTGCTTCCGGAGTTGTTGTAGCTCCTACTTGAGCTCCTCTGTCACCTGCTTTTCCTTGGAGAGGTTGGTCTGAAAGGAATATTTGAGTTCCTGAAGGTTCTCAATCTCCTTTTTAATCCTGTTGATCTCTGTTTCCTGCAGGTTCATTTTTTCGATGGACTTAGCCAGGTCGGTTGTCTTCTCCTGGGATGTCAATGGAGTTGAGGATGGGACTTCAGTCACTAATGTTGTGCTCGCTCCTAAAATTGGAATAGCACTAAATGGAATGACTTCCATTGGCTTCATTTTCTCTTTCTCTTTTAATAGTTTCTCCATCTCAGCTTCCATTTCTTTGAGCTGTGCATTCTGTTCCATGAGCAGCTTGAGCATTTCATCTTTCTCTCCTTCTTTCTCTGATATCTCCTTCGCCTGTGAATCCTCTGTGGGTGGGAGCTTCAGTTGTTTCCCCAAGGAGGCTATGCCAGAATTCTTCTTCTTTATCATTTCTTCAGTTGTTTTCACATTTGAAGGATTGTAACCGATTTTGAGGACCAACTCCTCCAAAGTCTTGATCCTATTGTCCTTTGCAAAGGATGAAATCTTCTCCAACTTGAGTTGTGTTTGAACATTTTTCAGGGACACCTGCAATTTTGACACAGCAGTAGAAGCATGTGCCAGCATGTAAAAAACCATTTCCCCTGTCTGCTTGTGTAGATCCATCTGATCGGCCGGATGCATGTCATTCATCTGGAATTCGAAGGTGGCCCTCTTTTATTCAGTGATCACCTTTGGATCTGGTACCTACACCTGGAGGAATGACATATGCATTCTACCCTTCTCGGTGTCGAATGCCAATAGCAACCTATGTTGTGCAGTCGACGTCTGCTTCCAGAACTGGGCGCAAGTACTGCTAGTCAGGGTCTGGTTCCTTTTCTTGATCAGCTCATATTTTTCAAAAATGCTTAACTTGGGTCTGGTTCCTTCTGCTTGTTTGGGCTTTGGCGCCATTTCTGCAACAATACCTGCAATAAAACACAACGTTAGTGGGGGTGACTGACTGTGGATGAGTACAACGGACTGTAACGAAGGAGTAAGCGGTGAATTTCTCTGTTGCGATGGGTGAAATAAAAAAATTAAGGGGGAATAACGGTAGTTTTAAGTAAACAGGGGGTCGGTTGGGTGCAGGAGACAGGTCAGCTGGATAATGGATAGGTTATCCAGTAATAAATGGCCAACGAATCATTTTGAGGGTGAGATGGCGGGTGATGGTAGTTGAGGAAATATGGACGGGTGATGTGGCGACTATCGATTGGAGGTAAAAGTCATAGTAAGGGGCTTGCCACGAGCGAATGGGGAGAAAGGACTGACAGCAGTTATGGGACATGACCATTTCGGGAAAAGTGGAAGGTGACGTTGAGAGGTGATGTAGGTCTGTCAGACAGCAGGAAATGATGGGACTCAGGGCCATTAGATCGCTGCCATGTATAACAAGGGACCCGCCAGAGGAATAATACCATTCCAGACCCCCCCCCTCAGTTAAAAATAGATCAGTCGGGGGGTTCTGAAATACATCTTGGGCCGTTGATCTGCACGCCTGCCTCTGAGCCACAGATGTGTGCGTGTTGTTTATGACACATTATGGACCCCCCCCTCCATTAAAGGAAGAACGGACGGGGAGGTTCAGAATCCAACGTTGATCATAGATTTGCGCGCTCGATCTGGGCGTGATCATCTGGACCATTGATACATGACAAGAGCATAAGTGAGGGCACGGAAAAAACATGCACCTAGACAACTTTGGATAAATGATTTTTCATGGGTTTTCTCCCAACTTTTCAAGTAGACACCACCATGGGGCTCGACCAAACGATCTTCTAAGCATATGAAACATGGTGCAACATTTACATCAAGATGGTTTTATTAAAATGAAACAATAAAGCAACTAGCCTATATTCTACCCTAGCTTCCTATGACAATTAACCCAGATTAGATTGTTGGGTTAAGAATTTACTCTACCCTAGGGCTATCTGACCAAGATTAGAAAGTCTGGCCAGATTTATTCACTAATCTAACCTAGACACTTTGGCTAAGATTAAACTATTTAGCCAAACTCATTCACTACCCTATCAACATCAATTTAAAAAGAACTTGGCCATGCTTGAAAGGTATGGACCAAGTTAATATTATTGCATGGGGCTTTTATCGAATTCTTTTATGCCCTCTTTTCTTTTTCTTTTTCTTTTCTTTCTTTTTTCTTTTTTCTTTATTTTCTTTTCTTTTTCAAATTATTTGCAGAATGAAATATCATTTGTCAACAAAAAATAATAGAGACAGATAATATCCCAGTCACCAGTTGATCCTATAAATTATAGGATGATAACACGTTCCCCACACACTTCCACTCCAAGAATTCTGAGAGCATAGATCTGATAATATTCACAATCTATCTTGACAAAGAAAAACTCAAAGCCACTCTAACCAAGCTAACAATCCCAAGCCAAAAAGATCCAAAGCTCAAAAAGCTAACTTTTTCCATGAGAACTCCTCTCCTTTTATAAGTTGAAGAGGATAAGGTGAGGAGGTTAGGATGATCCCACTAAATCATGAAAGAAAGTAAGATCCAAACCATTCGGATGCCACCTCACCATGGAAGTTTCTCCTTCTAGAAGATTCGAGAAAACGCTTGTTTTTCCCACATGTAGGCATTCTCGCACCCTGCCTATAGAGAAACCTACGAACATCTCACACCCTAGCTATGGTGAAACTTGTGAGAATCAGGCATTCTTGCACCTTGCATATATAGCAACCTGCGAACTTCCTTTTTTATAAGGTTTTAACAAGGGAAAATGCAACTTCTTTTCTCAGGAAAAGTTCTTCTCTCTTCTCTCTTCAGGAACTCTGGCCACTGACCCCTCTGAAGGAAACATATAGGTTTACATCATTAACGGTCATAGGGATGATGAAAATAATGTGTAACAGAGAGCCCCCCAAAGTATGAAGTTAGAACAGAGTGATAGCTGAAATACTTTGTCGATGTGTGTAGGGAACAAGGAACAATCGGTCAGAAACCTGCCAACAAACAAGGAAATACAGTACAATAATATATCATCACTAAGGTCGGCATTCCCATACTCATAATACAAATGACTTAAAGCATAAATTCCAACATGCGAATATCCATGTCAAGTAAGACAGGTCATGGCCACCAAACATACACTGTGGATCCATGCCAATATGACTCAAATCTGAACATAGCCACCAAAAATACACTGTGGTTCTATGTGTTAAAGACTCAAATTTGAACATAGCCATGAGACATACAATGTGGATCTATGCAACAGTACACTGAATATACTCCAACGTAACCTAGATCTGTCAGAAAAATATCCATGGTCTTCATCTCTATCACTCTATAGTACGAATCTAATCATGCGAATACATGTGTTGAAGTCGAACATGGTAGAAACCACTTGATTACCGGTCATTAGTGTATACCGTTAACAAGTGTGAGGGAAATCACCATTAATGTCAATGAATCCCAAGGTACTCTGGTACAATCCAACGAATGTGAATCAATGAGTTGAGGTCGAACACTCGACAGAATCTCTCGATCAGGGGTCGATAATGAAAACCCATTGTCGAAAGCGAGGAAACCTGCCATTGAGGCATGCATGTTCCAAGGTACCAATTAGTTTCTAAGTCTAATTCCTGGATAATGAGTTGAAGTCGACAGGAAAATACTCGTCACAGGAGGGCCTTAATGTATCCCACATCAATGACACAAAACAAGTAACAAGATTTTATGTAGATCAGAGTAACAAGTGATTCAGGACTAACTCAAGGATGGTCGATGCAATAGAAGACTTAAAGACTGCAAAAATGGCCGACGCAATAGGAGGCTTTTCGGGTTGAACTTCTCTTTGAACATATTGACGACACAACAACTATATTGGAAACACTGACTCAACAACAGGGATCACAGACCAATTTGTAATCTTATAGGAGTATGATCAAGAGACAAGTGGATTTTCCAACCTAGACACAAGGCGAGTGAAAGGGTGTCATGTTCAAAAACGACTCTTCCATGGAATACAGGTTTAGACACAATTCTTTCCAAATTTTTCCCCCACCATTTCTGGCGAGTACCTCTTTATTTTTACACAAGCTTGAGGAGGATAACATATGCTTGTAATGTGAGCTCATCCTTCGGGGTATGTTTAACGAACCCTAGGAAGGAGTGGCTCGGTCCCATTACGGGTCTGTCGATGTTTGTTTAACAAGTCCAAATATAGAACACTCGAAGGTTTTTCATGATTATAGAGTCTGGAAAAACACTTAAAAAAGAACTCTCTCAGTTCATTTTTCGTAAAGTAGTCTGATGAGACCGAAAAAGAGATAAACTATCGCTCAACAAAAGTTTTCTTCAAATACTTTAACGAGCGTGAAAAGAACAAGGTCGCTCGGTAATCTTTTCATGTTTAGAGAGTCTGAAAAGAGCTTAAAGGGAACTCCAAGGGGTTCATTTTTCGTATAACCTTTACGAGTTTGAAAAAGTGATAAAAGTATACTTGGTTACATTCTCATTGATTTACGAGCACGAGAAAGAACAAAGACTAAGCTCGGTAACTTATTCTCATGTATTTACGAGCATGAGAAAGAACAAATACTAAGCTTGGTAACTTATTCTCATGTATTTATAAGCATGAGAAAGAACAAAGACTAAGCTCGGGATTGTTTTCATTTTTACGCAAGCTTTAAAACAAAACAAAACTATGCTTGGGAAAACTATGCTTAGAACTGGTTTCATTTTTATGTAAGCTTGAACCAGAGGAAACTATGCTTGAGGTAAGTGGTTTCATTTTTACACAAGCTTGAACCATAGAAAACTATGCTTGCAACTTCCCAATGCATGGTTGGTACTTAGCCCCCAGCTTAAGAACAAAGACTAAGCTTAGGGCTCAAACTTCAGCATGAAGTCCAGAGGCTGTAAGCAAATTCCCCCCAAGCTTCGTTTCATCCAACTGCAAAGGAGAATGAAATGAAGCTTCAAATACTAGATGAAGGACTTGACTCAAATAGAGAGGGGGAAAACTATTTCATTTTTTCATGAGCTTGACATAGAAACAAGAACTATGCTCGTAACCTCTGTTTCATTTTTTAACGAGGTTTCCACAGAGACGAAAAAAACTATCCTCGGAAGTGGTTTCAATTTTTAACGAGCTTGAAATCAAAAAACCATGCTCAATTCTGGTTTCATTTTTTAACGAGCTTGAAATCAGAAAATCATCCTCAGAGACCTCTATTTCATTTTTTAACGAGGTTGCCTCAGAGACGCAAAAACTATCCTCAGAGACCTTTGTTTTCATTTTTTAACGAGGTTGTTACAAATATGCAAAAACTATTTTCGAAACCTTTGTTTCATTTTTTAACGAGGTTGTTACAAAGACGCAAAAACTATCCTCGAAACCTCTATTTCATTTTTTAACAAGGTTGTTACAGAGATGCAAAAAACTATCCTTGGAACCTCTTGATCATGGATTCCAAGAGGACAATGCTCCGAAAGGAGACCATGTCAAGGGAAAAAACTCAATCATGGCTTCCAAGAGGTCTTCATTTGACGGAATAAACACACTCTGGAAGGAAACCATGTCGAGGGTCACGACAGGAGTAAAGATTTACTAGTTCTTCTGTTAAAAGCTAACAGATTCTACGTAACCGACGCAAGTGGAGGACAACCCAAATCTTGCCAAGAAAAAGAGGACAAAATACTAAAAGACAAACCTTCATCTATCAGTGTCTGAGGAACATCTCAACCACAAACCTGTACTATAATCTGGAAAGGAATGTGAGAGGGAAGACGAGGTCCAGTTAGCACACCCCAATCAAAACGGATGGCCTCATTACTTGGAGAGAGTTTCACGGGAGAAGGAGGAATACCCCCTGACATGGCAGATTCTGTATCAACGAGAAAAACATGGGTAGTATCGGGTTTACTCTCAAGCGGGAGAGTAGGATCGACCGATGGAGAGATCAGATCGACCACTTGGGTTTCATTCTCCAGGGGGAGAATGGGGTCAACAGGTGGAAATAGATCGACCGCTTGAGTTTCACTCTCTGAGGGGAGAGTGGGTTTGACCAAGGATGGTATCGGATCAACCACTTTGTCAACTGGTTCAACTAAGGACGTGACCATATTGACGACATGATCAACCGGATTGACCGGTGAAGGGACCAGAGTGATCATTCCATCAACTATTGGAGGGTTGAGAGAAAGCTTACGATAAGCGGTTGGGAGTTGAGGCTGTGAAACAGTCATGGCTTCCATTAATTTCGAGGCTTTTTCCATATGAGGGCAAAGATGAGTTAGATGACTCCCTTTGCATAACATACATGGGAACTTGACTCTACTTTTATTCTTCCCAAACGTATCATGACTATTTGACGGGAGGTCGTCAGTATGTTGTTCAGAGGCTGATGACATGGGTTGGTCAGGGTGTGTAGACCATACTTCTATAACCTTGGATAGACCAGGGCAATCCGTAATAAGATGGCTACCCTTACAAATCCTGCAAGGGTACTTGGGCTTACGGGTTTTTTGGGTGATCTTGACATCATCAACACTCCCAGCACGATCAACAGTAACTGGTTGTTTTCCAACATGTTTTACAATGGTTGGAGGTTTTGACCCTCGCTTATCTTTCTTCTTCTTAATCTTTCTTTTCTTCTTCTTCTTACTCACCAAGTTACTAGCTTCATAACTTTCACTCGATGAAGAAGATGAAATGGAAGGTGACCTTGCAAGTAAAGAAGGCGAAGAATACCTTACTGGTAAAGAAGGTGAAGGATCAACATGAGGTTGATGCTCTTGGGGGGAAGTGCTTGTGACTGAAGCACTAACTGCATTCAGGATTACCTGAGTGGAAAACAACCATACCGGTAATCCAATAGTGAGACCTGGAAGGCTCAAAGTAGCAATGTGAGGAGGACCAATGTTTCCATAAGAAGGAAAAACAAAAGGTTCTCCTGGAGCATGGGTTCCTTCATTGGTCATTCCAGGAACTGACGCCATTAAATAAATCCAACCTAGAGTTTGCTAGGGAAAACAAACAACACACGCTAAAAATCTAGGAAGCAAGCAAACAAAGAAAACCTTCTCACAATGAGCACACTAGTTGGTGATGAAATCCAACATCATAGGAACAAAGTAAGAAGGGGCTGAGATAGAGCAGGTGGAAAAGTTACGTTGACGACCTGCTTAACGAACTTACACCCTGGTGAAAACTCCCACACATAATCGTGGGTATACCCTCCAAGGAGCCCGAGTGAGTTTGGCCAATGTTGATTCCAGGTACCATGAAGACTTGCCCCTCCACAGTCACCTTGTGTAAATACCCTAAAGAGATAGGCCACTAAGGTTACCACTGACAACAATAAATCCTGGGGGGATAGTCGATAGTCCGATCCACATGCAAGGGCAAGGTATCTACCCCAAAATCAACTTGAGAGGCTTCCACTTATCATTGTGGGTATACCTTCAAGAGACCCCTGTAATACGTGCAATCTCTACACCAAGACCAACAAAGCAGGGTGAGTAACTCTGCCAGTCTCAATGCAACCTCGTGATTGACCCTTGTGTTAGAAGGGCTTCCCAGGACAAAATGTAATAAGTGGATTTAATCGCTCCCTAACTCAAGATTCTATGTTTGTTTGCAACTTTGGAAAGTTATCTTTCACACCTATTCCAAAGACCTAATCTAATGTAGGTTTGCTACCAGAAAATATAAAAATGTCTAATCAGTTTTTTTATAAGCGCTTTATTTTACGGCTGTTGTTACTCAAAAGGAATATGGTGTGGACAATATGGTGTTTTGACCGACTCGAAAGTTATGCAAAGATATGAAGATGCAATCTTTTCATTTCGATGAAAGCTATGCTATAAGAAGGAGAAAACATTTATCATTCCCATATGCATGATGTCCCAAAATATATTAAACTCATCAATATCAAGATTCACAAGAAATGAGAAAAAGGTACTGAACACCAATGCACAATTCATGGCCCCCCCCCCGACCATGAGGGGGAAATTTTTTCATAATTTAAGATCAAAAAATTCCAAGAATCATGCAATTTCGCTACTTGAAATGCAAGGATGCCCCCAATCTAATATAAAGCAAGAAATTAAATCTTTTTGTTTCAAAAATTTCACTAAAAGCAATAATGAACTTCCTTAAAAAAAAGAAACCCAAACTAAAAGTTCTCTTTTAAAGCGAACTATTCAGAAGAAATCTAATCTTTGCCTAAACAATTCTAAAGAAAACACATGCTTTGTAATTGAAAGACACTCAAAGAAAGAGAGTAATCCTTCAAAACCAAACAAAGAAAATATGGATAAAAGAAACTCAAAGAATGTCAAGAAGACTGTAAAGAGATCAATATAGGCTCCAAAAGTTCAATCCAGTTGTTCAAAGCAAAACTGGGCATCAAAAAATGACAAGACCCAATCCAAAAATTTTCACAAACAAGTTCGCAGGCTGGCAGTGTATTACAGTGCGAGAATCAAATATTCTCGTAGGCTGAACAAAGGTTGACTGTGAGGGGTTCGCACTGGACTTAACACCAAGGTGCGAACTCAGGTGTTTCTCGTAGGCCACTAAAGGGTACAGTGCGAGAATGCCTGTAAACAAGAAAAAAATTGAAAAAGGACTAAATTTGAGTGAACTTTCAGATCTAGAGAGTCTGGATGGATCTCCCATAGACTCAGAGACAAGAAAACAAGCAATCAAAGCAAGGGAAACTAGACTAACTAGGAAACAATCTGTTCCCCAGTGGAGTCGTCAATTTTGTTATCAGACTAATCGATAGGTGCGGACACTAACTGATCTCCCTAGATCCACCTAGATCTAGAACAAAACACACCAGAACATGACGCTTTCCTTAAGTTTTAGATATTGAATTTACTAACTAAAGAGGGATGGGTGGCATACCATTTAAATGTCTCTTCCTCTCGCCATCACCATCCTAGCTCCGTTCCAATGCTCATACAATTATGATCCTGCAAAAGAACACAACCAACCAAAGTGATAGCAATAGCATAAACTCAATATAAACCTATGTATGTGATCAAGGAATCATACAATAAAACACAAGAAGCTTTATAGGAAAGAATCATATTACTGTATCATATTAAATGT
>ML815480.1:235447-253395 GCA_009831015.1 Picea engelmannii | reverse complement strand
AAGCTAGCCGTTTTGCCAAAGAGTTCTAAGGAAAGAGGGAGGAGCATGAGGCCTTGCTTTTGCAACACCGGAATGAGCCTCCTCCCCTTAGGGTTTTGACTTTGTGGCCCTGCCTTTGCAGCACTACAAAGCCTAACTCTCTCATCCTTAGATTTAGATTCTCCCAAGCCAATAGCCTTACTCCTTGATTCCATTTACCCCAAGGCACTAGTCCAAACCTAAAACGTTGAGCTTCTTTTGTGTTAAAACAACTCTTTCAAACTTTCTTGAATTGAAACCCTACTAACCCTAGCTTTTGAACTAACCCTAATTGTTGATGACGTCTTGCCCTTTTTAAACTTGTGCTTGGACTAAAAGTTGCGGCTGACTCATCCCTTGATAGCCATAGAGGAATTAAGCAATTTCATTGGTTAATTTAGCAAAACGTTCTCCTCTTTGTCTAGCTAACCTATCCTAACCCTAAGGTGACGTCATACTTGTTTAAACACTTGTTTGGCATATAACGTTGTGACATTGTCACCCTTTTGATAGGCTTTGAGTTGCTGATTATTTTCATAAGCTTAATTGACAAAACGTTCCTCTCATTGTCTTCAAAAATTGACCTAATACTAGAGCTGACGTCACCCTAAATCTGCATAGTGACGCAGCAACAATATTGGTGTATGAGCATATTTATTGCAATGTGATATGATAAGGATTGATTTGATACATTGAATGCAAATATCACTTTGTATTTATTGAAGAAGTATTATAACCCTTTGTCTTTAATTGCAATCGTTGACTTCGTCAATAATTACATTCATTATTGCTCATATGTGTTAAAGATAGTCATTAATATTTGAAGTACTAACCACTGCAGCACATTCTTTTAGTTTTATTTGTCTTGTCTCGCGAAGAGGTGCCATTCAGTGGAACATCTTCTCTTTGACTATCCATTTGGCAGTAATCTGTGAAGGGAAAGCTTACCTTGACCTTTGAAGCCTTAAACCCTTGAATCTTTTCCTTCAGAACCCCAGATTACTAAGGACGTCTCCCTTGGGATTAGCCACCCTAAATAGAAAGAGCTCCCCATCGAGGTGACAGTGGGTGGGGAAGTTCCTGTTACGCCAGTTTGAGCCTTGACTTCAAGCTACCTAAACCTTTCCTACAAATTGTGCGATAACAGGCTCCTTTGGTCCTTTGTTATTATTCTTGTGTTGGCCTCTAGGTTGTTGAGGCGGCTCAAAATTTATGTGAGCTCCTTCTTGTGGCCACGGTTTGCCACCCTGATGGTCTCATTCATGTCAGCTCTCAACTTACTTATCAACATTTTTGTGCGCCAAACTTCCTCCACCGTTTTGTGGTAGAGGGTTTTCCTGGGCTGTGTGGCCCCTGGGTCCTTTATCCCATCCGCTTCTTGGATGAGTTCCTCCCAGGATTTGCCCTGGCGCTTGGTGTTGACTTCTCGCTCCCACCTGTCGATGACCGCTTTGCCCTCTTGATCGACCTGCGCAAGAAAGGTGCCTTTGGCCTCTTTGGCTGTCTGCTCCATCCTTGTGATCTTCCAGGCGCTTGTTGGAAGTTCCTCCCCCTAAGGGCCCCTCTTTCTCTGTGTATTCTTCATTCTTACCATCTCGGTTTGAATGTGATGGCTTCTATCTTGACTTCGTCCTCCGCTTCTATTCGCCTCTTCCTGGTCTCTGTAATTGTTGCTCGTTGGTCTGTAGTTATCCCTGATGCTTCTTCTTTTAAGGGGTTTCCTCGGCTGCGATCTTATCCTGGTAATCATGGGTCTCCCATAAAGGCATACCTTTTGGTCCTTTTTCACTGTTTCAGAGTTTGTGCGCTTAGGAACCCTGCCATCGTCCCTGCGTCAATCCTTTGCCTTGCACGTTGTACTCCAATCATTTCCTCCCACCATATCTGTGCGTGGATGAGGTGTACCCATTCCTGCCCACGAGCTATCCTTTTGATCTTCGTCCTTTGTTGTCTGCAGATTAACCTTTCTGCACTCCCACAGACAACCCATGTACTTCATTCTATTGACAGGACCGTGGTGTCATACCTCCTCTTGTGGTGTGGTCGTGATCTGCATTGTAACTCGTGTTTAAATGGTGGCCTATCGTATTCTGCATAGATCATCCTTGCCCTTCAATTAATTATGCGCCTTCAGCCTCGATGTGGTCGTCCGTACTTCGGCTGCCATCATAGTCCTTTGCCGCTAGTTGGGTATAGTTTGTCTGAAACTGACCATTCAGGATGTTACTCCATGTGGAATCCAATTATGGTCCTTCCTTGTCTACCCCTTCGTTAGCGATTCTATCCGCTAGTCCATTTGCTGACCTTCGGACCCAGCGCAACTTCACTGTGATCCTCGCCTACAAATGCTCCTGAATTTTTTGCAGGGAGTAAGCCAAGCGCCAGTGCCTTTGAATTTTTCCCACTCTGGTGTCGTTTTGGAGTTTCTTTATTGTGTTGATGACCAACATGGAATCTCCTTCCACTATGACGTTGGTCATCCCTTCCCGGTGTAGTATCTCAAGGCCGGTCTCCATGGCTCCAAATTCTGCGGCGTTGTTGGTTGAGTTCCCCAGACTCCCAGTGTACAGTCAGATAATTTTTCCTCGACTATCCCTGATTACTCCCCCCGTACCTGTTCGTCCTGGGTTACCTTTCGATGCCCCGTAGAAATTCAGCTTGAGGGAGCCCTCTGGTGGCGGTTTCCAGTTGCGCTCACCTACTTGTAGTTGTGGCAGCCATCTTACTTGATTAGGGTTGCCTCCTTCTTTCAGTTGAAAAGCCTATAGAATTCAGAGATCTCGGTCTGTGAGTTGCGCTCCTCCTGTTTAGCAGTTGCATCTCTGTATCATTTCTCTTGTCGTGGAGATTATTGTTTCCCTGATCTTTCCTGCCGTCCATCTTTGGTTCCCGAAGATGCGCCGGTTCCTTTCCTTCCATATTGCCCAAATGATCATGCCGAGAATGAGGGTCAAATAGAGATTCACCTCTTCGTTTTCGCTGTAGTTTTCCTTCCAGGTGTTTATAGTTGAAGAAATATTACCTCTGATCCTATTAGACTGTCGGAAGATGTCTGCCACCCAGTCCCATACTTATGTTGTGTAGGGACATTCATCGAGAAGATGGTTCATTATTTCCTCCTTTTCTTCACATAGGTGACGTCTTGAAGGGCCTATGAATCCTCTCTTCTTTAGATTTTCCCAAGTTAGGATTCGGTTGTGTAGTATTAACCACTGGAAGATTTTTATTTTTGGCCAATGGAGGTTATTCCAGAGCTTGTCCCATTGATGCATCGAGTTTTCTTGGTCTTGGTCCGCTATATAGTGGCATACTTCTTTAAGATTGAATTCCCTGCCAGCTTTGTGCCCCCATCTCAACTGGTCGTTTTCGTCCGTGACTGCAATTTTTCGTCTCCCCAATTCCTCCTCCACCTCTTTTACTGTTGTTGCGGTCTGATCTCTAGTCTGTGGGGTGAGAGTGTTCCAGATTCTCCATTTGTTGCAATCTGTTTCTTATTTCTAGTAATGGTAGACTCGAGTTTTGCCTTGCACCATCATCTCCTGTTGGAGTTCCTCACGGGCTGGTTTTTCCATTCTAGCTTCCTGTTGCCAAGTATCCTCCCAGAATCGGGCGGTTCTACCATTCCTTATTTCCCAAAAGCTGTGTGTCTGGATCCAGGTCTTGTTGCGCCAAGCTAGGTTCTAGATGGCAGAACCTTCCCTGGTGCCTCTGAAGCGGATTTTGTCCTACTCGCAAATGTTTGGGGCATACTTTGCCTTCCACAGGTTAACCCATGGCGTGGTAGTTTCTTTAACCCAACGCCACTAGAGTTTCGCCCCATAGGCGTCATTGGTCACTTGCGGGTCATGTAACCCCATGCCTCCTTTTCTTTTTGGTTTACAGACCTTCTCCCAAGCCACCAGTGCCCATTTTTTCCTTGTTTCCGCTCCTCGCCACAGGAAGTCCCTTTGTATGGTTCTTATTTTTTGTAGAATCCCCTCGGGGGTTGGGAAAACTAACATCATAAAGGTTGGGATAGCTGCAAAACCAACTTGGTTAGGATAAGTCTTCCGACTAGGTTGAGGGATATGTACGTCCATGTTTTTTACCAGGTATTGTAGCTTGTTGACTATTCCTTCCCAAGTTGACAGCTTGTAGGCTTTGTCTGTCAGGGGGATGCCCAAGTACTTGGTTGGGAGGGATTTACGTTCAAAGCCCAAGATGTTGGCCAAATTCCTTTGGATTGTGGGGTTGGTATTAAAGAAGAAGATCATAGATTTGGACTGGTTTATCTCTGCCCCCAAGGCTTCCCCAAACTCGTCTAAGATTTGTTTGTAGGCTTTCGCTTCCTTGACCGTGGGCATGCCATGAAGTAAGGTGTCATCCACGAACTGTTGGTGTGTAGAAGTCGGGCAATTCTCGTAGGGTTTGATACCTTTTGTTTCCCCTGTTGCGGTTGCGCTTTTTATGCTTCGACTGAGACCTTCCATCATTAGGATGAATAGGAAGGGGGACAACAGGTCTCCCTGTCTGATGCCTCTCGTGGGCCAGTAAGGTTTGGCAGGGGCTCCATTTACTAGTAGTGAGAAGCTTGTTGTGGATACTAGGTTGATTATCCACCTGATCCAGTGTTGGGGAAGCCGAAGGCTTCTAGGGTCTTGACCATATAGTGCCAGCTGATTTTGTCATAAGCTTTTGCTAGGTCCAGTTGTATTATCATTCCCCCTCTTTTCTGAAGCTTCAAGGCGTGGATAAGTTCGTGGGCATGGATAATATTGTCCATTATTTTCCTTCCTTCCACGAAACTTGCATGTTCTTGTGAGACCAGTGTGGGTAGGAGTGGTTTCAATCTATTTTCTATAACCTTGGAAATTATCTTATACACCACATTGCACAACGCTATAGGTCTGTAACGATTGGGGGTTTTGGCTTCATTTTCTTTGGGGATAAGTGTAATCATTGTAGCATTTAGTGCTTTCAAAATGGAGGCTGACCTTCTAGAGTCTTCCACTACCCTATAAACGTCATGTTTGAGGACTTCCCAACAGGCTTTGAAGAACTCCACTGTGAAACCATCTGCGCCTGGGGATTTTCCATTGGGCATTTCCTGGAGTGCTTGGTCTATTTCCTCTTTCGCAATGGGCTTGTTCAGGTTGTTGTTTTGTTCTTCTGTTACCAGGCGAGGGATATGTTGGATTATCTTTTGTATGGCCTATGTTCTATCTTGGTTAGGTTCCTGGGCTATCCCGTGGAAGTGGTTTACCAGATTTGTTTCGATGTCCTTATGTGATTCTATTTCTATTCCATCTTGATCCCTGATCTTCAAGATTTTGTTATGGGCTCTTCTAGCCATGGTTGTTCTATGAAAAAACTTGGTGTTCCATTTTCCTTCCTTTAGCCATCTGATCCGGGACTTTTGTCGCCAGAGAGTTTCTTCTTGTTGGCAACGCTCTTCCCATTCCTGGGTCATCTGGATTTCTTCCTTTTTTCGCTCCTCATTGTAGCCCTCTGAAATGCAGGTTTCCTGGAGCTTTTTCATTTTTTCTTCAATATTGTTCTTCTCTTGGTTTATATTCCCAAAAGTGTCCATGTTCCACTCCTTGAGCCTATTTTTGATATGTTTTAGTTTCTTATAGAGTTTGAACATCCTTGTCCCTTGCTCTGGTTCCTCCTCATGCCACCATTGTTTGATTCTTTCCTTGAAAGTCAGGTGTTCAATCCAAAATTTCTCAAATCTGAAAGGTTTGTTTTTTGGTGTGGTCTGGAAGCCTGCTTCCAGTTGCATTGGCTAGTGATCAGATCCCCCCCATGGAAGGATGTTGCAGTCTAAGGTTAGCCCCTGCATAATGATTAACTCTGACACTAGGAATCTGTCAAGTCTTGTTGCTACTTGATGCTAGCTCATTCACTTATTGTTCCAAGTGAACTTGACATTATTGGTTTTCAGATCTACCATCTCCGTTGTGTCTATGAATTTTGAGAACTCATTTGCATCTCTAACCAATCTTCTTGTACCTCCTTTTTTCTCCGCAAGTGACGTGATGATGTTGAAATCCCCGGCTAGGATCCATTGGAGGTTGTTGGCTCGGTTTTTAAGATCTTCTAGGTATCTTAACATTCCTCTCATATCCTCTAACACCTGGGGTCCATGCACAATAGTGCATAAAATCACCTCTGTGTTCCCAATGAGTTGCATGTGGACCGTAAGGGTATGCCTTGTCGCTTCGGCTGCTATTAGGCTTAGTACTTGTGGGTTCCACAGGGTGAGGATACCTCTTGCCATTTGGTGGCCTCCAATAGCCACCATCTTGTACGTGTGCCATTGTTGTTGACTGATTGTTTCCATTATGTTTGTATTACACTTGGTCTCTTGAATAAAACAAAGATATGGTTGTTCCTATTTTAGTCTATTCCTAAGGATTCGTTGCTTTCTTGGGTTGTTTAGGCCTCTTATATTCCAAGTTATAACCTTCATTTAAACATGCTGGGGGGAGTTAGGAAAGAGTTTTTTGATCTTACCCGAGTTTATCAGTAGCGCTCCAAGCTCCTGTAGGGCTACACTATTTGATTTCCTGCCTTTTTTCCTCCGCGTCTGCTTGGGTGAGAGTTGTTGTTGTCCCTCGCCGACTTTGACTCCTAGGTGTCCAATCTACCCATGTGTACGCTTTAGGCCTTTAGCTTTGGCTTCCTCCCTTAGGAGGAACAAGCACTAGATGCGGTCAAGTTGCTCTGTTGGTACATTGTCTACTCCCTGTCTTTTCCATTGCTTCAGTATGTTCATGAGATCTATCCCTTCCCTTTCCACAAGGTCTTTGAGTTACGGATCTTCTGTACCTACTTCGCTTGGTGTCATTTCCGCCTCTCCCTCTGCTTCTTGCATGGGGGTGTTGTTGTCTCTGATTTCTCCTTCCATCGGGGTTGCGCAACTTCCCTGTTCCTTCTGGTTATTGGTCAGTCGGTGGGCTCATTTGGTGTTTGTTCTCTGACTTCCTGAGCTTTTGTCGTATCCTTTTCGGCTTCCGCCCCTTTATTGGTTTTATCCCGTCCTTCCGGGTTATTCCGGACCTCTGGGTTATTTCTTGCTTTGGCTTTGCTCTATTTCTGGTGTTTGGTTTAACAAACCCATCCTCATCCTGATGTGGTTTCGGGTTTTTCATTTCCTATTTTTTATTAAGAGGGAATTCCCTGATCAAATGACCATGTTCATGGAACCTTCTACATTGGAAGGGGATCTGTTCATAATCGATGCTTTGGATCCATTCCTCATCCCTAAATTCGAGGCTTATGGCTTCTGGGAGCGCTCCCGACACATCCATTTCTATACATATTCTTGCGTAAGATGTGTATCTCCCTTTCAGGGTGGCTTCTGCGGTCTTTATATATTTCCCCAGTTTATTCCCTATTGCTTCAAAAGTAGAGGGTAACCAATAGTCTAAAGGTAGGGAATAAAGTCTCAGCCAGACCGACACCTTTTTGAAGGTCTCTTTTTCTGGGGAGAGATTTTCCTTCCATGGCTGCATGTACAGTCCTGCTGATGCATGGAAGTATGGCCCTCCTTCAAATACTCTATCTCTATCTTCCAGGTTTATGAAGACTGTTGTGAAGAAACCTTTCGAGCCCAGATGGAGCACCACTTCCCCACTTGGCTTCTAGTGATATTTGATCCAGTTGTGCAACGTTCTTTCGGTGGGCCACAAGCCCATAAATTTGCAGATTAACACATGCACCTTCATCCGATCCCTGTAGAGTTGCGTATGCGGATCCTCCAATATCACCTTGGGTATCAGTGCTGATTTGGGTTTGCATGGGTTGCACCCTTCTGCCCGGTTGGTCTTCGTTGTGTCTTGTGTCTCATTCTGGGTTTCTCTGGATTCCTCTTCCATGCATTCACTTTTTCCCTGGTTCCTTTCCTAACCTCTTCCTGGGTTAGATCCCGAGGTGCCTGTCATTGGTGCCTTGAAAAATACGCCCCTTGTCCTTTTCCCTCTATCTACCACTACTTGTTTGTATGAGGGGATACCCTTACCCTCCCCCACCCTCTGGTGCTCATGTTGTCCTATGCTATGGCCGTGATTGTTAAAAACCCTAGCTTGTGGTTGCTTCAAAAAATTCGGTGCCTCGACAAACTTCTATTGTGAATTCTCGACCATCTTAAAACCCTTGGTGAAACCATCTTAAGAAAATTTCTGTTTTTTGTTGTTCAAATTACATTTTTGAATGCATAAATGAATTCAACATCTTTAAAAACTATCAAAGGCACTCAAATTATATAGATTTAATCACTCAAATCTGTGGTTTCAACAATTTTTGGTTGGATTTCAGTAAAAATTGATCAGAAAATATGCCCATAAAAACTCCAAAAAATCGAGCATTTAGACTACGTGTTTCTAAAGCAACTCTCCACCTTTTTGTAACTTCTTTAGTCTTGTAAGCATTTAATTAAGAATGATCATTTTCAGTCCAAGGAAACCACTTTTATACCAATATTACCGGTAAACTATAGTAGTATCCTGCTAAACAGTGTGTGACAATGGATCTTCAAATAAATTTATTATTGTTTAATAAAATTGGTGAATATATTTATGCTATTTAATTATGAAAAAAAGAATAATAAAAAGTTAAAGTGCACAACACATTCAACCAAAATAATTCAATTCATAGATTTACACTTGAGAAACTCACTTCATGGAAACTCTAACAATGTAATGGATTCAATGGTGCTTTATTGAATCTTTTAAAAGAAGGCAAATACATATTTCAATGGCTAAAATGTGCAAAGAACACTATGCATGGGACTCCTCACAAGTACAACATTTCCTTCCTATGTCTCAGCCTGCAATCAACATCTAGGATAAGAATGGGCTATTGAACTCCCAGCTAGCTTCATTCCCTTTGGTTTTATCTCCAACTATCGTCATTGTCTGGAAGAACTTATTTGAAACATGATCCAAGATTTAGTAGGAACAGTCCAATTCTAAAATGTTATTCCTACTGTTATCACAGAAACATGTATGGGGTGTTTTCCTTATGAATGGCCCTCCTTTGGCTGAAAGAGGGGAAGAAATGGGTCAAAAAAACCACTTATCCTAAGTTTGGGGTGCAAAATACGCATTGTGATAAGCAACAGGCAGATCTGGGTGACCAAAATCTGCGCACCTAGATCTGCGGTCGAGATTCAATTCCAGACCCCCCCCCCACCTCTCTGCCTTTAACGCAAGGGGGGGGGTCCGATATAGGTGTTATCGGGAGTGTGGATCTGAGTGGTTAGAATTTGCGCGCCCAGATCTACGGTCAGGGTCCAATTCCAGACCCCCCCCGGTCGTTCTGCTTTTAATGGGCGGGCAAGGGGTCCGATGTGAGGGCGCGCAAATTTCAACAATCGGGGTTTAAGCGCCCAGATCGACGGCTGAGGTCTGATTCCGGACCCCCTTGTCTTTCTTCCTTTAATGGGGGGGATCCGATATGGGCAATTTCGTGTGGGCCCCCCTAAAACTTCTTACTGCTTCCTCCTCCGCTTATCACCTTCGCCTCTTGGTGACAAGTGTCCCCCACTATGCCTCTCCTATTCCCCTGTCACATCTCTCGCTTCCTTCCTACCTTTCACCACCGCACACCTGTCCTCCACTCTCCTAGGTGTCATAGCCCCCATTCTTCGCCACCTGGTGCTTCCACCTCAACACCCCTCGTCTCGCCTCCACATTGTTGGCACCATCACCCTCCCCATCAGATCCTCGTCCACGTTCGCAGGACGGACCCCCTCATAGCAATCCAACGAAGCAGCAGTGGCCAAGGAAAGGCCGCCACATTGTCCAAGAAGCAGAGTTGACCGGACCTTACCTAATCCCAAGAAATCAGTTATTAAGGTGGTTAACAGTGGTTGAATGTCGTCTCCTTCCATAAATAGAAGGTCGGAAAGAGACAAAGCACAGAAGGTGACTGTTAGTCCAGCCTGACAAATATTGCGTCTGACAACCAGCTTCATCGACAGTATGAACGATGTCTGCATGCACAACCTGACAGGGAAACTCGCCTGCACGAAGCATTGAACTCATGATACAATCATGCCTTCGGCGGTTGAGATGGCTCCTAGTATTTAGAGGCATTGTTGCCATTTTTGTTGGTATCGATGGCAGATCTGAGCTCCCTACTGTAAATTTTTGACGAGGCACTGGTTTCCCTGGCTATGTATATGTATGTGAGACTTCTTGTTTAATGACAGTCAACTTCCTACTCCATCTTGTTTCCATCTAATACTGAAAGAGTTCATTATTGACTGATTCACATGAATCATTGTGACTGTGTTATGATAAATGTTTTATGATAACGTCGTTATGATTTCTTTTAGTGTTCTTGTAAATTGAATACAAGAAGTTCTTGTGTTTAAGTTCTTCCTCTTTGGGTTGTTGGAAGCTTGATGCTTACAGTATACCTTTACATTTTCCTACTGAAGTCTTCCTCCTACTCACCCTTACTGCAACTTACTGTCTGAAGTTAAACTAAGACCTCACTTGTCCATGCATAGCCCGGTCCAGGATTCTGAGTTCAAACGATATTGTCCTAAGTGTATTCTCTTTCGATCACCCTTTATAAAAAAATTGTGACATATAAACTGATGGGTATCAGGCTTACTCCTGCTGCAATCCAGGAGTGACATCTGGTGCTAACATTTCTGGCACCGCTATCGGGGATGAAGTTGAAGATTTTCCCCGGGATTGAACGACATTGAGCCTCTGATTCTGAAGGTGCATCAAGCATCAGAGTCCTCCAAGATTGCTAATGTGCACCCGACGACTCCACTGGGGACTTCATTGATGTGAACCCATAAGCGATTCCACTGTTTCAACCATGGCTTCTAGAGGTAGACATACAAGGTCTACTCCACAACTACCTTTAGCGACACCTGAAGTCGCTCCAGAGAAGATCATCAGAAAGGGAAAGGCCTTTGGAGGAGGTACTTCTACTGCTAAAACAAGTATTTCTAATGATTTTCATTGTCCTATAAGAACTCCAACCCCTGCATCTCATTCTATTTTATTGCCTTCTGTTGGAGTTTCCCGAAGTCTGAAGTTTGGGAGTGTTCCTATTGAGTTTTCTCCTCCTGGTCTTGGATTGGAGGGAGAAAGCCTTGTCACTCCCCTTTCTCATGAGGTTGTACCCTGGTTCAGACCCAACACCTCAGAAGATTTTCCTACCCCGGGTTTTACCACCCCTCCTCCTATTACTATTGCTACTGAAGAAAGGGAAACTTTTGTCCCTTTAAGCCCTGAAGCTCGTTCTCCAAATTCCCTACAGTTTCCCTTTCCTCCTGTAAGCTCCGTTCTAGTTTCTCCTAGTCAAACCCATTCTCCTCCACCTCTTATCCCTATGGCAGGTGCTAATCCCCCTGTAAATAGAATGGATGCCATAGTGGCTGCCAGGTATGCCCCCTTAATCCTACCTCAGCCCATGAATCCTCTCCCTGCTGGAGATTACTTGAAGTATATGCTTAAATTCACTGGAGAGGAGGACATAATTGTTGAAGAGCATCTTGTTGCCTTCTACAATTATGCAGACAACCTGAATATTGAAAATGAAGATGTCTGGATGAGACTCTTTGTCCAGAGCCTTGATGGTGAAGTTAGGAAGTGGTTTAGAGGATTGACCCTCGGTTCCATTGCTGGGATTGAAGCTCTAGATAATGCCTTCCTGAGATAGTGGGGAGATAAAAAATAATTCATGTATTACATGACATAGTTTGGGTCCTTGAAGAAAAAGGATGGAGAGTCTGTCTCCGACTTCTCCAAAAGATTCAATAAAATGTATAATAGGATCCCTGCTGAGATCAAGCCCACAAAAGCCTCTGCCAAAATCTCTTATGCTAATCCATTTGACCCTGATTTTTGCCTCCTGTTGAGAGAGAGAAGAGTTATTTCCCTAGCTCAGATGCAAGATGCGGCTGTAGAAGTAGAATCTAATGTGTTGGCAGTTGACATGCTCAGAAATAAGGTTGTTACAGACAGAAGAAAGGGAAGATCAAAAGCCTCAATCTCTGACCCCTTTGTGCCTCGCCCTCAAGTGGATGAATTGACCAAGATGGTGAAATCTCTTTCTGCAGAGATGGAGAAGATGAAATTTGAAGGGAAGCAAACATACAGAAATCCTCAAACAATGGACAACAAAGGCAACTTTAGGAGGCCTAACAACAATGTTCCTCTGATTATGCCAAGGGAACAAAGGAACAGAGATAAATATGATCAGAGGATTCAAACCCCTCTCAAAAATAACCTGGTTGATGACGAGGAGAGGGAAGAAGAAGAGATTGACCCCGAAATCCATTATTTTTGAGACACCCCCCCTTTTCCTCATTTAAATCAATCAGCATACGAGGAGTCTATCATGAACGGTCAACTCAATGAGCTGAGCAAGGGAGACAAGGCTAGCAGCAGCCAAAACAGATATAGCCTCTGGTCCAAGAAGAAAGTTGGGACGCCCGATGTTCCTGAGCAGCCTACCAGAGTGGAGAATCCCACTAAAGATATGGCAGACAATAGCAAGGGTAAGAAACTCCAAGCCCCCTCTCCAGTAGTCCAAGCTCCTTTTCCTGAAGTAAAAGAAATCCCAAAGCCCCCCTCCTCTTTTAATTTTGAGCATGAAATTCAGAAAATCAGAATCCTTGTACCCCTCTCTGAACTGGTCAAACATGAAGATTTCAAAAGGAGCCTCTCCAAGCTATTGCAGTCTGAACCCTCATACCGTCCCACAAACTCAATTAACTTATAAGATGAAAAACATGCAATCATCTTAGGCCCTATGGTGGAAGACAAAGATGATTCATCCCCTCCCTTCTACACATCCCTGGACATACATGACAAGGTGTTGCACAACTGTCTGATGGATTCAGGGGCCTCCCATAATCTCATGCCTAAAACTGTCATGGAAGAAATCGGACTAGAAGTCACAAGAGCCTATCATGATTTGTACTCCTTTGACTCTAGGAGGGTGCCATGTCTTGGGGTCATCAAAGATTTGGTGGTAACCATGTTTCAGTTGCCCATGAAAAGTGTGGTTATGGACATTGTAGTAGTTGATGTTCCCCCAAAGTTTGGCATGCTTTTGTCAAGATCTTGGATAAAAAGACTTGGAGGAACCTTGCAAATGGACCTTACCCATGCTACTATTCCAGTGTTTGGGGGGGAACATAGAAGGTTGTACAAAGAAGCCCAATTGTCTTATATCATTAGTGATGAAAACAACCCCACCGATCATCCTATCTTTGCACTTGACATTGATCTGGGGTCTAGTTTGTTGCATCTCACTAATACTCTTGGAGCCCCTCCTGAAATCAGAAAAAGGCCCATTTCTTATCATGAAATACCTCCTCCAACTACTTCTGTATGGAATATGTTCTTCGACGGGGCCTCTTCTAGTGAAGGTGCTAGTGCCGTAGTGGTTTTTGTGTCACCTTGTCAGGAAACCATATCCCTGTCATACAAGCTAGAGTTTGAAACTACCAATAATGTGGTTGAATATGAAGCTCTTGTTTTAGGTTTAAGGGCTACAAAGGAAATGGGAATTGAAGAGGTAGCAATGTTTGGAGATGTTGAGTTGATAGTCCAACAGGTCAGAAATGCTTATCGGGTTAAGCATCCTCGACTCAGAAGTTACAAAAATGAGGTATGGGACTTAATTGGAAATTTATTCTCAGCCTTCAACATTTCATTCATTCCAAGGGAGGAAAATACTTTGGTCGATTCCCTAGTTGTCTCAGCTAGCCAGTTTAGGATCCCTCTATCACCCAAGTTCAAATATGATGATGAGATAAGATATAGGCCCTCTATACCGGACAATATCAAGCATTGGAAGGTATTTGAGGATGATCTTGAAATCAGAAAATTTCTTGAGTCTGTTGATGAGTTCTCTGCGTTACACATTGATCAGGACCATGACCTCGAAGGTGACTCTCACCTTGAGGTGTTTTTAAATAAAATTGTTAATCATCATATTGTGCAGTTGCCTAGCAATCACATTCCAAAGGGACTAGTTCCTTTAGAAAGATTGTTCGATGGGAATGAAGTGGCAATAAAGGGTAAGGTTTCAAATGGGGATGTTGATGTAACTGAGTGCAACATTGGCACAGAGGAGGAGCCAAATTTTATCAAATTTTCAGGTAGCCTGACAAAGGAGCAAAGGACCAAGTATGCTGAGTTATTAAGGGAATTTGTTGATGTGTTTGCTTGGACTTATGAATATCTCAAGACATACGACACAACTGTCATCGAGCACAAGATCCCACTGAAAGAGGAGGCCAATCCATTAAGGCAGAAGCTAAGACAAATCAATCCTATGTTGTTGCCTATCATGGAAAAAGAAGTAAAGAAGTTGTTGGACGCCCAAATCATTGTCCCTTTGAGATATTCTGAATGGGTGGCCAATTTGGTCCCAGTGAGGAAGAAAAGTGGAGAAATCAGACTCTGCATTGATTTCAAAAATCTGAATAGAAGCTCAAAGAAGGACAATTACCCCTTGCCCAAGATGGAACATATATTGCAAAGGGTAACAAGAGCATCCAGGATTTCCATGATTGATGGCTTCTCTGGCCACAATCAGATTTATGTCCTACCGGAAGACAGAGAAAAGACAACATTCACCACTCCTTGGGGTACATTCATGTATGCCAAAATGCCCTTTTGTTTGATGAATGCAGGGGAAACCTTTCAATGAGCCATGGATATCACTTTCATTGGAGAAAGGGACAAGTTCATGGTCATCTATCTGGATGACATCACAGTCTTCTCCAAGTCTGACAGAGAGCACCATGAACATTTAAAAAGGATTTTCCTGAAGTGTAGGAAGTTTGGCCTCTCCTTAAACCCCATGAAGTCTTTGTTTTCCATGAAGGAGGGAAAGTTGTTGGGCCACATAGTATCAGCTGAAGGGGTCATGATTGATCCCAGTAGAGTCGAAGCAATCCAAACCCTGTCACTCCCGAGATCCAGAAAAGAAGTCCAAGCTTTCCTGGGAAAAATTAATTTTCTAAGGAGGTTTGTTTCCAACTTTGCTAAGATGATAAAGCTTATAACAACCATGTTGAGGAAGGGACATGAAGTTAAATGGACTGTTGAGTCTTGAAATTCCTTTGATCAGATAAAGAAAGCCTTGACTGAAGCTCCTGTGCTTATTAGTCCTGATTACTCAAAGGATTTCCTTATTTTCTCTTTTTCTTCATTTGATACTGTTACAACTGTCTTATTGCAGAAAAATGATGAGGATTTGGAGCAATCCATTTCTTTCTTCAGTCAGCCATTAAGAGATGCAGAGATCAAATACAACATTATGGAGAAGCATGCTTATGCCTTGGTGAAAGCTCTCAAAGCTTTCAGGGTCTATGTCTTGCATTCAAAAATCATTGCATATGTCCCTTCAACTGTTGTGAAGGAGATCCTAATTCAGCGAGACATAGATGGAAGGAGGAGTAGATGGATCGCCAAGATCTTTGAATTTGACCTGGAGATAAAGCCCACCAAATTGATCAAAGGGCAAGGTTTAGTCAAGCTGTTAGTTGAATCCAATTGTAAGGCCTTAGGGTTAGCTTCATCAATGCTTACTCAGATATTTAGCAGGTTGAGTTGTCTGATGGCAGTCCTCCTGACAACCCTCCAATGGTAAAATGCCCTTGGTATAGAAATATTATACATTTCCTACAAGAGTTAACGCCTCTTGATGGAATAGGTAAAAGTAAGGCAAGAGATTTAAAGCTCAAAGCAATCAGATATTGCCTTATTGACCAAATCTTGTATTAGAGAGACCCTCTAGGAGTGCTTCTGAGATGTCTAGACCCACAGGAGGCCCAAGAGATTATTTTTGAGTTTCATGAAAGCCTATATGGGGGACACCATTTTTGGAAAACCACAGCCTGCAAAATTCTCAGGGCTGGGTACTACTGGCCCACCTTATTCACTGATGTCTGCAGAAAGGTCAGAGCTTGCATCAAATGCCAAAAGTTCTCAAGAGAGCAACAACTCAAATCTCTGCCACTAAAGCCTGTAGTAGCTTCAGGACCCTTTCAACAATGGGGGTTGGACTTCATTGGGGAAATTCATCCTACTTCAAATGGACAACATAGGTGGATTTTAATTGCAACAGATTATTTCACCAAATGGATAGAAGCTATCCCCACCAGGAGTGCTTCACATAAAGTTATCATCAGCTTCTTGGAGGATATCATAGCAAGGTTTGGCTGCCCAAACAAAATTATCACTGATAATGCTGCATCTTTCAAGTCTGAGCCCCTGGTCAAATTCTGTGAGCAACTTGGGATTTCGCTAAGTCATTCCACTCCCTATTATCCTCAAGGCAATGGACTGGCAGAGTCTTCTAATAAGAGTCTAATCAAGCTCATCAAAAGATTGTTAGAAGACAATAAGAAGGCCTGGGATTCAAAACTCAAATTCGCTCTGTGGGTTGATCGAGTGACAACCAAAAGATCCTTGGGCACCTCCCCTTTCCAACTTGTTTATGGGACATAAGCTCTATTTCCCATTCAGCTGGCTCTAACTGTAGCAAAATTCTTTCAGGATTATGAGGGAGAGCCAGACAATATGGTCAGGATAATTCATCAACTGGTGGAAGTGCAACAAACTAGAGAGCAGGTAGTGGATAGAGCTCACGATCATCAGCAGAAGATCAAGCAGGCGTTTGACAGGAAGGTCATAAAAGAGGAATTTGAGCTAGGAGATCTAATACTTAAGTGGGATACCCCAGGCAGGACAGAGGCAAACACAACAAGTTTGAAGCCCTCTGGATTGGGCCCTTCAAGATCTCTGAAGTATTCTTGAACAACACTTACAGGTTGCAAGATTTGAAGGGCGAAGAAATTTTCAATGACCCTGTGAATGGGCATTTCCTGAAGAAATGTTTCGTTTGAGCCTTAAGTAGCTCTTCTGTTGTTGTAAATATTGTTTTCTGTCTATTTTTGGTTTCAATAAGGGACTCCATAGCCTAACAACAAGGCACTGAAGCTGCAAAAAGAGTTCTTGGTAGCCCGCAGGGGGCGTGCCATCCCCCATGGAGCCTAATGTGTAATGATCCCAAGCCATTATGCAAGGATCATCACGATTTTGGTGTCTTTTTAAACTTTTTCTGGTTGTGGTATTTCGTCAAACAGTTTGCTGATCTATTTGTTTATGTTAAATTTATAAGCAGCTGCAAGAGCCATTCTCCTGGAGGATGGCCAAGACCCTAGTTGAGATCTAGGGCCCCCAGTGCACTCCTGGGGTATTTGGTCTAGGACCAAACAGTCAGTGCCATGGAAAAAGACCCTTCTTAGGGCCCCCAGTATATGACTGGGGTTCTTGGTCTGAGACCAAGCTGTTATAAGTCCCTAGATGTGTTCTAGGGCCCCTGGATGTGTTCCAGGGAATCCTTGCTCAGTGATTGGAGTGATCCTTGGATGTGTTCCTTGGTGGTTGATGATATAAGTCCCTAGATGTGTTCTAGGGCCCCTGGATGTGTTCCAGGGAATCCTTGCTCCGTGCTTGGATTGATCCTTGGATGTGTTCCTTGGTGGTTGATGATATAAGTCCCTAGATGTGTTCTAGGGCCCCTGGATGTGTCCCAGGGAATCCTTGCTTAATGCTTGGGTTGATCCTTGGTCTCTGACCTTGGTGGATAAGACCCCAGGAAAAGTCCTGGGGCTACTTGATTTTAAATCAAGTACTTGATGGTACATGACCTTCCTTGAAGAAGGACATAACCACAAGAGGGATAAGTCCCATATGCAGTGATGATAAAGTAATAGGTTCACCATGTGATTTGAAGGAATGAGTAATTCCACCTTGCAAACCCTCCTTACCCTTGTTTAATTGGTTTGGGGTTTTATTGTCTTATTCAAGGGTTAAAATTTAAAATGTTATTTATCACATGTTTAAATTTAGAATTTAAACATGTGATTTAAATATTAAACTAATTAACCC
>ML815480.1:210227-222056 GCA_009831015.1 Picea engelmannii | reverse complement strand
TTCCCCACCCTGGGCCATTCCTCCGACACCAAACAAGGTGTAGCCTAGAGAGAATGAGTCTGCCCTCGAGGAATAACTGTCCCTGATTGTTGAACCTGGACTACTCCCCACCCTGGGCCATTCCTCCGACACCAAACAAGGTGTAACCTAGAGCGAATGAGTCTGCCCTCGAGGAGTAACTGTCCGGACCATTCCCCACCCTGGGCCATTCCTCCGACACTAAACAAGTGTAACCTGGAAAGAATGAGTCTGTCCTCGAGGAATGTATGTCCTGCATCAACCTCCAAACGAACGATTCTTCGAAACTGCTCACAACTGTGAACTTCGAAAGAATGACTGCCCAGCGAGGCGAACCATTCTACTTGACCACTACTCAGAGTGACTACCAAGAAGAATGATTGTCCTAGACCACTCCCCATAATGGGAATTCGTTGTCTATGATACATCAGCAATCAGTCTACCTCCCATGTTAACTACAATGGGAAGCCACTGTCCGTCAGAAATCTCAATCCACTTTCCAAACAGGAAAGCATCTGTCTAATCTGGACTATTACAAAGATAAATGTTCCCTCCTAACTGGAGAGTTATTTCAATCACAAAAATAAATGTTTCAATACCTTCTTCTAGCTTGGAGAGTCTTCCCTTCCGGTTAATAGAGTTATTTCCGCGAGCTCTAGCTTGAGTATGCAAGTTCTTTCATCTTGAATATGGGCTTTACCAAAATGTATGCTTATATGCTCATCTGTGGAGATATGTATTGGAGAATCACTTTCTCCTTTCTGGACTTCATCATGGATAATGTAATGCTTGTACTGTAGTCTGGAACATTGTGAAGGCTTCTTGTAGATGTGAACAATAGAGTATATCATAGTTGGAGAACTGGAACATATCCATGTGGCAATTCTTCTGTCATCACGAGATCTGATCTTCTGAATAGTCATCTTGATGTTATAGGAAATCTTCACCACACTTATGCTATGCACTGGAGGTTCTCCACCAAGTTGTCTTCTTCTTATCTGCATACAGGAGTCTCTTTCTGATATGGCTCAAAGTCTTGAGATTGCTCTTTATACTTTCTTTATTTAATTTCTCTGGAGAACATTCTTTGCTTTTATCTGATGTAGAATTCCAACTCATGGATGTTGCGGATGATATAATGACTTATATAGAGATAAGTATGGTGTACTGGAACAATCAATCATCATAGTCTTCTCCCTCCATCTGAGAGAACCTCTGGTTCTGGATCTCGCAATGCTTTCATTCATAAGTCTTCCGTACATTGTTCTTCATCACGACTTTCATTTCTTCTGCTTGATTGCTTTTAGTGAGTTCATATCAGGTTGGTAATCTTGTGATTCTTGATAGAATGACTGGTTCTTCTGGTTCTTCTTTCTTGGAATCTACATGTTCTTCTTCATGTTTTTCTTTTACTTTTGGGTTCATGGAGTTTCTTATAGATTCCATGTCCTAGAGATTCCACTTCTTATCTTCATTATAGGATCACGGATCTGGATAGACAACCAGGAATACTTTAAGGCTTTTCTTCGAAGAGGTCTTCTTCTGTAGTTGAGTTGAACACGTACTGTCTTTCACAACTGCTACCATGGATACATACATTTCATCATCTTTAATGGATCATAGGATTAGCTCCCTCCTAATCCTTGCTTCATGTAAGAGTGCATATAATCTGCTCCCTTCGTCTGACTGCTTCTGTCTCCGTCCTTATTGTCTTCTACAATATATAATAGAGTCCACGCTTCCATATGCAACCTTATTGTCTTCTGCATTATATAATTGGCTCTCTTGTCTTAACAGAGCCCACGCTTCCGTCTTAGTTGTCGTCATAGGTCTTTCTTGATGTCTAACTTCTAAGTCTCTTCAGGATTTCGGCTTATCTTGTAATAGCTTTCACATGATATATTTCATCCCTTCATGTGTATTATCTAAAGATATTCATTCTTATCTTGTTGTTCTTCCATAGGTATAGTTCTTCTTGCAACAAATTATCTTCCAAGAGATAGATATACAAGATATGTACAAAGACGATGCAAGCAAGATATGTACAAGAAAATAAGAAGAGTGTTGTTACCTTTTAGTAGAAGAAGTCTCTTCCATCCTGCTTAGTCTTCTTTGTCGGTTCCTTTTCTTCGGCAACTGAAGCTTCATGTTTCTCTTTCCTTTTGTTTAGCTCGGGACACTGGTTTCTCAACGAGCTCAATATCTAGTGGCTATGTTTCCTTCCAGCGTTTTAGGCTAACTGAAGGGGTGTGGGCCCATAACCTGTTAGAATATAGAATATGGTGTGCTCGTTTTACCATTGACGATACCCTCATCACCCAACCACAGGCCGAAGCCTCCCTCCGAGCACCTTAACCTTGACCTGAGAATTCCTCCAGAAGCAAACCCTAGGCTAGATAGCCAAACAAAGAGCAGTGCATCTCTCCCCAAGGATAGCGCAACACAAAAAGATGATTAGATAGTCCAAACCCTAGCCAAGAGATATCCAAGCCAAATACTGAAACTTGTTGCTGCTGCAGCTACACCTACAACCCTCCTCCAAACTTGCGCACCAACTGCAATTGCAGTGCGCACCAACTGGGAAAACTGCAGTCCTGAGATGTGACAAATGAAAAACTGGCGTCCTGTATTTATAGTAATCCTGCCAGTTTACTGGGGCCGACTTCTCCTTCTGGGTATGTATCTATTCAATATATTATTATTAATTCTAGTCGACTTCTTCTCTTGGAGGCTAATAGCCTAATATAAATTATATTCTTGAGCCGACAAGGCTTCTAGGGTTATTTTCCAATTCATTAGGGTTTCTCTTGCTTCCCGGAGTCTTCTATTCTTGTCAGGTTCACATGTAGAGGTAAATACCTCCCGCAACTACCATAATATTAACACCAGTTTCTTGCAGTCTCCCTCTAGCCCTCTACAAGGAGAGACCAGAGCTTTGTGGTCACTCTATGGTCATTAACAAGGAGCGACCAGAGCTTTGTGGTCACTCTATGGTCATTAACAAGGAGCGACCAAGCTCTAAAATCTAATTTTTGAAGGGACGTCCTTCAAACAAGACCCAAATCTGTGTCTATCCTTTCCTCCACCCCTCTAGATCTCTCTTAGATTTGTCCCAGTAGTAACTTTTGAGTTCTTTTGATGCTTGTCGACCTTGATTGCATTTTTGGTTTGCATTCTTTTGTTGTGCGATCCTTTGCATTTGCATTTATCTCTTTTCATTTCATTTGAAAGAAAGAAAACAAAATAAGTTACATTCAAAAAATTTCATTGCATTTGAAAGAATCGGAAAACCAAAAATAATTGCATTCTAGTTAGTGGGTGGAGCATGTTTGAGCTTGCATTTTAAAGCAAAATAAATTGCATTAAAAAAAAAAAATCCCTTTATTATCCTATAGTATCTTTGACTCATATAGCAAACACCTTTTGCATTCAAAGAGAAGTTCATGTTTCTTACATTGAATGTTACACTTGTTTCTTTGCTTGAAACCTCTTACTCCTTTATGTAGATAGGCTTCATCAAAACTAAAGATTGCATTCCATTCATTTTTACTTTTGAAGTCTTCTTGGAGTTAGAGTAATCACATCATAAGTTTCACTTCCATTTACCCCTTTTGAGTAACAACAACCATAAAAGGAATACCATACCTAATCTAAAATCAATTAGAATTTTTATTTATTAGAAAACTATCACAAGTCCAGGTTGTAGGGTGGAGAGTAAGTTCTCCAAGGCCACTGAAACAAAACTAGGAACAGTAATGAGAGAAAATCCATCAGTAACGTGAATTGTTTGTTGGGAAAGCTCCTCTAACATAGTATTCAAGTGGTAGGAGAAGTCGAGAAGAGTGCTTGAACCGGTCCCCAACACTCTCTCCCGGTGGGGTTATGTGAGGAAAGGGGGCAATCTTAGTAGTGGAAAGTGCTCGGGGTGACACCACTATATGAATTGCTTCGGGTCTAAGAAATGTGTCTTACGTTTCCTGCCCATTAGCATAAGCCTTCTCCCATGACCGTTCCGCCCAACCACCAAGTGTGAAGTGGTAGCCCTAATTACTTTTCCTAGGTGACTGTAGTGGTGCTACTATCAGTACCTAAGACAGATGTGCAACACACGATTTTGGCTTCTTAGGAGGGTATGTGGTTGTGTCTAGTACTTGCACCTATAGAATTCCATTACGGAGTAGTTGTGGGTAATTTTCTCTCGTTTCTTCGTTGACGGCCTCATCTCTTGTCTCTGGAAGATCCTTACTTCCTTTCACCCTGTCATAAGGGAGTTGTTTGCTTGCTCTTATATCATAGAGATTTTGATAGTGTGTTCTCTTTGATTTAGCATACCCTAGGTTGAGTCTTTGTCTATGGAAACAGTTCCAGAGCCTACCAATCAAGGAACCCCTTTACATGGGGATCCTCGTCCTTTTCCTGGTTTTGGAAATATTGCTCCTCCTTATATTGCTACATTGAGTCTTCTTGGATTCACCATAGGGTTACCAGTATGGTTGTTTTCCACTCCGGTGATCCCAAATGCTACTAGTGCTTTGAATGCAAGCCCTCCACCCCAAGAACATTAACCTCATGTTGACCCTTTACCTTCTTCACCCATTATGTCTTCTTCCCTTTCTTCTTCTTCGCCTGGTGAAAGCCTTGATGCTAGTAACTAGGAGGATAAGAAGAAGAAGAAAAGGAAGATTAAGAAGAAGAAATATAAGTAAGGGATCAAACAATCAATCATTTTTCATCGGGTTAGGAGTGTTGATGATGTTGGCAAACCTATAAACACAGGTCGTAAGCCCAAATTCCCTTGCAGGATTTGTAAGGGTGACCACCTTCTTAGAGATTGCGTTGGTCTTCCCAAGGTCTTAGAAGTGTGGCCTACAGGTTCCCAACAACCCATGTCACCAGCCTTCGTACATTATGTTAATGCCAACTCATCTACCAATGATCATATGGTTAGGGGGGGAAAGGGTAAGGTCAATATTCCTTGCTAGTTATGTAAGGAAATGCACTGCACTTACCTTTTCCCTTGTATGGATGAAGCCTCAAAATTGTTGGAAGACCTTTTTGTTTCCCAACAACAACCTCCAACTGCTTCCCATGAGTCCCCTCCTGAACCAACATTAGTTGATGAAGTAGTTGATTTGATTCCATCATTGGTCGCTCCCACTCTTCCCTTAGAGAGTGAAGTTGATACTCCTTAGGTTCTTCTTGTCACTATAGATTCCTCTAAACAAGGGGGCATTTCACCTATTTAATCAAAACCCCCTCCAAGTACTGAAGTCATTTCCTTTGATTGGAATAGACTGACGAATCCTCGTCTTCCTTCCTACCCTCCTTTTCAAATCATTGTCCAGACTTGCGATAAAAACATATATCATATTATTATATACAAAGGCGCTTCTATCAACATTTTATCCTCAACTGCTTGGCAAGCTATTGATTCCCCTTAGCTTGTGTCAGTCACCCATCATATGATGGCATTTAATAGAAGAATCAATGAACCTTTTGGGTTCCTTCCTCTACTTCCCATTACTTTAGGAGGAAAAATTGTATGTATTGATGTTGTCGCAGTTCAAGGTCCCTTGGATTTTAATTTTCTCCTTGGACGGGACTATGTCTATGCTATGAAAGTTGTCGTGTTCACACTCTTTCAAGTGATGTATTTCCCTCATGATGGAAACATTGTGACTCTTGACCAACTTTCATTTGTTAGTCCTGATCATTCGTTGATTGTCGACCATCTGACCTCCCTGAATGTTCCTTATATGCAAGCGGTGTCCTCCCCGTCACAAGTTCATTATGTGGCATCATGTCCCATGCCTTCAATTTCTAATGAGAAGGAGCCTCTCATTGTATGTTCATCTTCTTAAGATTTAGTTCCAGCAGTTGACATGGTAACTCCCTCTCTAGGGACATTGGAGTCTATTCTCCCCCCTGTTGATCAAAGTGAGTCTCGTGACATGTATTCCTTCCAAATAATTATTCTTTCGTCTAATGAAGAACTCTTGGAAGACATGGTCAAGGTTAATGAGCATAGTTCCCTTTCTATGTCAATCTCGTTAAAAAATGAAACAGATACCCATGAGCATAGTTCATTGTCTATGTCAAGATCGTTAAAAAATGAATCGGACCCCCCTCCAATTGAGTCAAGTCTTCTACTAGATGTAGTACTTGAACCTTCATTTCCTCTACATGTGTCAGTTGATCGTCTTTCTTCCTCCCTCTTTAGTGAACCTATTCCTATCAGTAGCTGGGAGACTAATCAAGTGCATAAGAAGAGTTGACGGATGAAATGAAGCTTGGGGGGCATGTCTCCAGCCTCTGGACATCATGTTGGAGTTAAGTCGCTAGCTTCTACCAATCATGTTGGGGGAAAAGTACCAACCTCTAGACATCATGTTGGGAAGAAAACCTGCTAATGGGTATCGCCTGAGCACAATTTCATTCTTGATTTCAAGCTTGTTTAAAAATGAAACCTACCCCAAGCATAGTTTTTTTTCTAGTTTCAAGCTCGTGTAAAAATGAAACCAATCCCAAGAATAGTTTTTCTTTGTTTCAAGCTTGTGTAAAAATGAAAGTTACCCCAAGAATAGTTTGTTTTCTAGTTTCAAGTTTGTGTAAAAATGAAACCAACCCTGAGCACAGTTATGTTTCTGTGTCAATCTCATTAAAAAATGAAACAGAGGATCCATTGACATGTATTCCTTCCAGAGTATTGTTCTTCCATCAAATGAAGACCTCTTGGAAGCCATAATCGAGAACCCAAGCATAGTTTATTTTCTAGTTTCAAGCTCGCGAAAAAATGAAACCCACATCGAGCTTAGTCTTTGTTCTTTCTCGGGCTCGTAAATACATGAGAATAGGTTACCGAGCTCAATATTTTTTCTTTCTCTTGCTCATAAATACATGAGAATAGGTTACCGAGTATACTTTTATCACTTTTTCGGACTCATAAAAAACTATATGAAAAAGGAACTCTTTTGAGTCTCTTTTAAGCACTTTTCATACTCTCTAAACATGAAAAGATTGTCAAGTGACCTTGTTTCCTTTCACACTCATTAAATGAATTCGAAAGGGCATCTACTCGGTATAAATTTAACCCTTTTTCAGATTGGATGGACTAATTACGAAAAATGAATACTCTAGTCCACCTTGTCTAGAAGAGTTCTCCCTCGCATTGTTCTATCCTTTTTCGGGCTCGAGAAACTAAATTTATGAAAAAGAATACCCTTGGAGTCTTCTTCACCTTTTTAGACTCTCTAAATATGAAATGACACATGAGCATTCACTTTATTGGGCTTGTTAAATCCACGAGATTGTATGTGGAGTTTTCTTTCCGATCTTTCTAGACTCCTTAAATATTGAAAAGATTGTCGAGCACCATTCTCCGCCCCAAGATCAAGAATAAATCCACAGGTAAGAGTATCGAGCATACATTTATTTTATTTCATGCTCATTTAAACATGAAAGAAACAAAAAGAGTGGGGGGAGGTGGGGGGGATTTTCTATCTAGTCATCTACACAAATGACAGTCATCTATTGAGTTGCCTTTGAACAATGCACATGCTTTATGTCTATCTATAACAGTTGGGTTATTTATTGTCTCTGCATTATTACCATCTACATGAGTTTTCATACTTTGTCGATTGGTTACTCTTCCAGTCATTCATGGAAAGTGTTTTGGTCCTCATCGAGTCAATGTTGCCACATCAAGTCATTTTTCGTGTTGATTTTTTCAAGGGAAGTTGGCATGTGTCAGCCATTTTCATTCCTTTAGCCCATTCATCCCGGCCATCCCTATGTCAGTTGTGCTCTACTACTACTCTCTTCACACCATCTACCTGTATATGTTTCGTGTCGATTGATGAGGAATACATCAAGGCCCTCCTTCGACAGATTTCATCCTGTCGACTCCAAATCATTATCTAGGGTTGAAATATACAAACCAATTAGTACCTTGGGATTTTCATACATCAGTGGAAGATTGCCTTACATTTTAACAATGGGTTTACATCATTGGCTCATGTTGAATGAATCTACGAGTGTTCGACTTCAACTCATTTATTCACACCCGCTATATTGTACTAGGTATATTGGGGTCCATCATCATCATCGGTGGATTACCTCACATATGTTAACGGTCTACATCAATGATCGGTAATCAACCAGTTTCTACCATGCTCGACCTCAACTCATTGATTCACATGTTGTAGATTCATACCATTGGGATTTGGGACGAAGACCTTAGGTTGGGACCATTCATTCCTTGATCGTATTCCCTCCCAAGTTGCAATGAAGTTATTCATGAGTACTTATGAGATCACTCAGGCATTGAGTGCTCTCACTGATTTGTATCCTATGACATAGCTCCACATTTGTACTTGGTCGTGGCTATGCTTTCACTTGTGACATGGATCCGTAGTGTATTCTTTCGTGGCCATGATCCAGTTACTTGCATCATGCATGGATCTGCAGTGTATTCTTTGGCGGCTATGCTTAGTTTTGTTACCGAGCATGGGTATGCCCGCTTTGGGGATGTTATTATTATACCAGACTGATGATGGTTCCATTCTAGGTTCCTTTGCTCAAAACTCTATGATTTTGTTTGTAAAGTATTTTGGCCATCAAACACCTCTTCTCACCTCACACTTTAGGGGGCATCTATTATACAATTATTTGCCACATGATCACCTGATGGACATCATCTAAGGGTTAGCAGTTTGAAACACTGAATCATACCACTTTTCCCCTAAGTTTATAGTACCTTTTTACCTGGTCGCTTGTTGTCCCTTTACAACCCGTGACCAAAAAGTGTTGGTCTCTTCTTGTCCTCTTGCAAAGGGTGATCGGTCGCTCTCTGCAAGAATGCAGGGCACGACCGGGTCTTTTACTCCATGTTTAGGATTAGCTTCATGAGATGAGATTAAACCCCAGATTGTTCGTGGTTTGAATTCAAGAAGCTTTTCATATTGGGCATGGAGATCTTATCCAAATTACCCTTTGATATTATCTCTATGATCCTATGAATAATGGGGGTATCTCATGGGGAAAAGGGAGGAGAAAGGAGAAAGCAAACTTATTCTGGTAGTTTGATTACAGAACTTGGGCAAGGAACTTTGGAAAGGACCGCATCAACTTCCTTGATTGTAAGTTGTAAACCATTCGTCCACTAATAGAAGATGTAAAAAAAAATCCTCCTTACTTGATTGTATGTAATTGTTATGATCTTTATAGGGAATTGATGTTCTTATGTTATGTCACTAGATCTATTATCCATTTATACATGATTAATTTGATTTTGTGAAAGGTTTATTTGTGTCTCTACATGTGCAAATCCATGTTGGTAAGAGCGAAGGGCATCTTCGAGAAAGCTAACAACTAAGGAGCATGCAAGGACAGTCGTCGAATCAACGGGTAATCCTTTCATTCCATCAACTCGTAGATCTTTTCATGTATGATTTAGATCTAGGAAAATCTATAGCTCGTATCTCTATTTTGTCTTAGGTCTAGGAAGAGCCTAAGGGAGTTATCTCTTGCAGGGTGAAAATATCCTACAACACTTGAGTGGTCCTAATGGTTAAGAACATGTGTTTCCTCCTCGGAGGTCACAAGTTCAAATCCAGAAGGGGGCAGGGTATGTATACCTTCTTAAACTTTAGCATTCAAAACACTTTGCGGAAAGAATCCCTTATCCCACAAGCAAAGAGATCTCATACACCAATTTAATGTCTAACTTGGTTGTGACCTTAAAATTAAATTATATATATATATATATATATAATCTTTGATGAACATATTTATTCAATGATATGAAGTCATGCTTTTATTCATCTAACAAGAAATATTGTTTTATTCACTTTTAATGTTTTAGCATATCACATGATGTTTTCTGTGTTTCCATTTCTAATTTGACTTTTCACTCTATTGTTATAAAGAATAGACTATAATGCCATTATTACAATGCATATGACAATTGCTCAAGACAAATGGTAAGCCATAAAGGAAAGACATTGAATTGTGCTAGTATTTCTCTTAATGGATCATTCACTTAGAAGTCATCGCCTCCCTCTTGTCATCATTAATTTCCGTTCTTATCGATAAGAGGATATTTTCTTTCTATATGTTTAGTATTTATTTATATTTTTATTATATATTTAATGAACATTTATTTATTCAGTCATATAAAGTCATGTTTTTATTCATCTAATAAAAAATATTTTTTAATTCATGGTTTTATTCATCTAATAAAAATTATTTTTTAATTCATGTTTTTACACTATATTGTTATCACAGAGTAGGTTATAACGTCCCAATTGTAATGCATATGACAATTAAATTCAGAGATGATTAGAACCAATGAACATCATAATACCATTCATACTTTGTACAATGACCACTGTGCAAAATAACCATTAATGATTAACATAAAACTAATAATATCTCACTAATTTTATGTTTATTTATTTTATTAATATATAAAATCATTGCTTAACTTTTATGATTAACATGAAACTAATAATACATTTTGAGTGGGCCTAATGGTTAAGAATATGTGTTTCCTTTTTAGAGGTTACAAGTTCAAATCTAGAGAGGGTAGGATATGTATACCTCCATAGACTTTATCAGTAAAATTGATAGGCAGAGGAGAGTTTATTTACTTTTATTAATATATAAAATCATTGTCTAACATTTCAAAACTAATAACTATGTTTAATTACTTTCATTAATTATTTAATATTTATTTATTTGTTTTTATTTGTATTTTTTCCCAAGTTATTTACTTTTATTAATATATACATTATTAATAAAGTTGTTGTTTAATGTTTCAAATTTAATAATAAATCTCATTACTTTTATGTTTAGTTTAACGTTTCGTTCCCTATTTTGGGAAAGTTGCAGGTAATGTTCAGATGTCCACTCTATAAAATATGAAATTATTTATAGACGCACACAAAAACATGTGTACCAACATAAAACCCTTTGTTCCAAATATCATAGTGAAAATCATAAAAAAAAAAAAACTCTATAATCTCCTCAGTCGCCTCCCACTCACAAATCAAATACAACCCTCCTCTATCTAGAAAAAGACCAATCATAGGGTTGTCTTATTTGTTTGTCAATGGCTTCTCTTGCAACAACAACAACCCCTTCAACCTCCCACATACTCAAATATAAGGTTAGCTCCATTTTTATTTTTATTTTTTTACAATTTTCTTTCCTTCCTTGCTTCCTTTCATGGCATCTCTTCCTTACATGCCTCTCTTATGATGTTCACATAATAGAATCCATTACACCTTAGCTACTAGCCTAACCCCGTTAAACTCAAATCCCACAGTTGGATGGAAGAACAAGAAGAGGACGACGGAGTTCGTAGCAGAAGTAATGGAAACACTATAGCCGTAGCAACGTTTCCTTGCTTCAATGGGCTCTGTGAGTTTTCGTTATAGACAAATCGTTGTCATTTTCTTTGAAGGATGCTTATTTCATAATTGACTTGATTAACGACACCACTTAAAAACCCAACATTCTTCATCAAATCTTATATTAAATTCTAATTTAATTTGATTTTCGATTTTGATTCCAAGAGAAGCAGACCGATAGACCATGTGACTCTTATCTCTCAAAGGTTGATAAAATAAACATTAACATATTGAAAACTTTAATCTTAAATTTGCAAGTGAAACATACCATGACCAAGACAGAAAATATCCTAGCCAAGGGTGGAGAGAGATCTCAAGTGAGCCCCAAGGAAAATGTGTGGGTGAATGTCAATAACTTAATGATCCATGATGTCTATGGCCCTGGAACCATCTCTCTCTC
>ML815480.1:157442-196048 GCA_009831015.1 Picea engelmannii | reverse complement strand
AATTCATAGACTAACTAAAATTAAACAACTTATTTTTAATTTATATCATAAATTTTAAAAAATTATATATTCAACCAAATTCACCAACTAAATATCATTGGAATCCTCTAAATAATGGTTTAACCTAAAATTTGTGACTTAGTTTGAATTTCATCATGGAACAAACAAACCCTTTGTAACATGCATATTCTACAGGTGAGTTAAAACCACTTTCATTTTGTCTACATTGCTACAACTCCAAATACAGTCATAAGGGTTTACATTTTTACCAATTACATGGATATACAACTCCAAAGACAGTCATAAGGGTTTAAATTTTTACCAATTACATGAATATACAACTCCAAATACAGTCATAAGGATTTAAATTTTTACCAATTACATGGATATCTCGCTAACCCATATCCACAATCACCGTATCTTTCATATCTTGCTAACCCATATCCGCAATCAGTGTATCTTTCATCGATACCACATTGAAGACCTTATTCAAAGGTGGCTTCAGACTTCCGCATTGTTTTCATGTACTCAGAATTCGGCAGGTATTTGCTATCGTGTAGCCTTGTTATATATACATTCACTTATACAACTTAAATTAAATTAAAGTGATATTCAATTGACAACTTTATAATTATTTCTATTAATTAAATTTGGTCTCAATAGATGTTAACTATCGTTAGATCATCATCATATTAGTATATTATTAAGTAATATAATAACATAGACTTAATTATAATTATATATAACTATTAAAATTATAAAAATAGTTATATTTATTTAACTTAGTCAAATAATTAGTGTATTGTTATTAAATTTGTATCAAGGTTAAGATAGATCTATGTTAGTTTAATACATTAAAATTTTATAAAATATATTAATATATTTGTTAATATATTACACCCTCCAGATATTACTACTTCTATTAATTGAAGCTAGTACAAATCAAAATAGAACAAATTCAAACCAATATATTTTTTTTAACATATTGATATTATAAAATATATTAATACATATTAAAACATTTTATTTTTTAAATATATTAAAAAAGTAACTATATACCAAACTAAAGTAATTATTCCAATCTCTATATAATAAGTGGACTTTATTATTATTAATATTATTATTATTATTAATTAATTAAGCCTACTTTATTATTATAATTATAATTATAACATAACACTTAAATTTTGACATGTTCTTTAGAATAGATTTAGTGTCTTGGAAGAAATGATTAAAAAACACTTTAAAATGTAGAGTTTATATATAGATATATAGTTAATAATCATTATTTATATAGAAAAAAAAATTAATATTATTTATTTATGTATGTAAATTAAAATTAATTTTTAATTATCTTATTAGAAAAATAATAGAAAAATATTGAAATGCTATAGAGATTGAAAAAATTATTTTTAATAACTTTACTATATTAATTTCATTTAATTCTTAGTTAAATTTAGAAGAAAAACTTTTCAAATTAAATTTAAATCACTTAAAAATAATAATTAGAAAAAATAACTTTTAAATTAAACTATTCCATAATGTAAATTTAAACTATTCGTAATATGTTATATATAACATATTACAATGTAATATGTTATTTTTTAATTCAATAAAAATAAATAATTTGCTTTATAATTTTATATTTAATGTAATATAAATCATAATTTCACAATATAATATTTAATGTAATATTAAAAAATGTCTTTCATATTTAAAAAAAAAAAATTTATCCACCACAAATAATTTTTAATTCAACAAGGGTTGCATGGCAACGCAGTCCCTGTCGAATTAGTTGGGAAATACTCACTATTATCAACAGTTGAGTACAGTTGAGTAGATAACACTATTTATAGTAAATCTGCAAGAAAATGTACCCAGAAAATATTAAAAACTTATGACGTTAATGTTTTCACAATCCAAAAAATATACCTGGAAAATATTAAAAACTTAAAACGTTTTACTGAAAGAAGGCTTCATAAAACATGACTAATAGATGGAAATTGTAGCTATTGCAGAAATCCATAAGATGTTGGCCATGTTTTTTGGAGACGCCCATTTGAACTTGAATACAAGGCCCTTTCTGCCTTCCAGAGCGGTCTTGTACATACTTATCTCCCAATACTTAGCATCCAGCATATCCTTATCCTTCGAATCAAGTAGATCAGTTGGATTCGTCGTCCCGACAGCAGTAGAATCAAATGCGCCATAGTGGCCCCCAATTGATTTCAGCGAAGAAGGATTCAAAACCACATCGATATCCTGCATGATTTTAGAAATAAAATTATGTACAAACACTGTATTATTAACATCAGAACTGGATTTATCTGCAGGCTCCATGAGGTCAGCTACAACAATTGGTTGCAGGGGGACAGTCGACGAATCAGCCTCCATGCGGCGGAACACTATGACGAGCATTTGTGTAAGAGAGGCCTTAGCAGTGGTCTGGTTAACCACCTTTTTGCTGCCTAAGTAAACATTATAGCAGGTCCTCACGGCCTACAGAAGGCAATCCCCATGAATCCTTAAGGTAGTAGATGTAACCCCGGAAAGTAGGGATTTGAGTACCATGAGCTCGATATTCTCGTCCCCCAAATCGTGGCACTTGAAGACCGATTCCATGAGCTGAAATAAAAGCTTGCTCTTCGGGCCACTGGTTGTATCAGCCTCGCCCCTGATATAACCATTAGCTATCAATTTATGTATGCAGTCTAGGGCGGGTTCCACCATTTTCATGAAACCCGAATCGCAGGCCGCAATTAGGGGCTACAGTATGATTTCTGCATCGGCCAAGCTGAAGGAAACGGACCCGTCGGCAAGAGGGCTGACAGAAAGACTTTCCATTTGTTGTTCTTGCTGCTCGGCAGGTGGTAGTGTGGCCGAGAGCTTCTCCAGCACGACCTTGCATTCTTGGACGAGCTTGGAATGCTTGCACCATGAGGAATTCTTTATGATCTTGTCCAGGGCAGGGCTTATTACGGCACCCAGATGGGAATCCGAAGATAGGGTGGCTTGAGATTCCGCCATTGATTTCTAAGATTTCTCCGTCTATCGAAGAAATCTCGGATCAAAGCAGATGTTTGTGTATGCCTGTTTGTATCTCAGTATTTCTTGCATTACATTGCATTATGTTGAGTTTCAGATTGAATTGTGGGGAGATCTACATGAACAACATCCAAAGACTCTGCAAAATTGAAGGCTTACCAGATTTCGCTTTTCCCTGCCCTTCCTTCGATAGTGGTGGCATCCTCCTCCTGTATGTATTATATCTGTGAACCCTTTAAAATTCTGCTCTTCCTGTGAAATTTTAAATTTTACTATACATTTCTCAAAAAACTAGCAAAAATTGTCTTGACCTTCGCTGCTAGGTGGCCTTTAAGGCGAGGTGGTAACTTTGGAACAGGAGCAACTGAATAAGCAACTGGATCAATGGGCTCTGTTCTGCTACCTACGTATCTGCACCTGCCCCTGTAACCTCTGCTTCTATCACCTATGCCTATGCTTTTTAAGATCAACAGGAGAAATTGTTGATTCCACTCAGTGAATTTAACCTGCCTGGTTCTTCTACTACGGAATCAATTCTATTATGCTCAATTGCTGGTGAAACTGCACCTGTCTCTGCTTCTGCTAGATCAACAGATAGAATTGGGTCACCCACTTCTGGGTAAACTGGAAACTTAATAATCTACCACATCTGTAACTGCTCACTCTACTGCTACAAGTCTTGGCTCATTTCCATCTGGCGCTGCTACTAAAGCCACCCTTTTGGAATGAACGATGGACAAACACCCATTGCTTACAGCATGGGCTACTATGTGTAAACTACAGGACTGAGTTCCGTATGTGAAGTGAGGAGATAGCACAGTACCCGAAGCGAAGGGATTTGGCAGTACACGTATGTCGAGAATGAAGTCATGGACCTGCATCCAAAGTACAGCCAAGTGGTAAACATTTTTCAAAAAACTAGCAAAAACAAAAGTAAACATTTTTTTTTACGGGTATATTTAAACATTTGTACCTAGCACCCAACATCTTTGTCATGTCAAACTGACAAATTCATTAATTGTGTAATTAATTTTATACATTGAATGACGTGAAGCCTGCAATAACACATCAAAGATATTAGCCAATGAAACTTTAGAAAAATATGTTTTTTTATTATTTAAAAATATATATTTATTGATTTCCTATGTTAGACATTGAATATAGCACATAAATTTTAAGTCAACAATAAACTAATAGAAAGTCAAAGGCAAACTCATTGCTATAGTCCCAAGCCTTTGGCAGGGACTAATAAAAGTATAGTGTGAGTATCGAAGAAGGGTACCAACATGGCATGTTGTGGGAGGAAGGCGTGTTGAGGAAGGCACAAGTGATCAAATATAAGGATATTCGTACGTACAATGTTCGAACTCGTGACCTGTCAGCATTCAAAGCAATCAAATCAAGGCACGAACAGTGTAAACAGGGTTGAAAAGGAAGCCAATAAAAAGACGACGTGGCAAGAGGATACAGGTTATTATTTGTCTTACTCATGTTTCCTTGAGAAACAAATTTTAGTCTTAACAAAGTTTTTTTCCTTAGCATTTATGCTCTACATCAATCCCACGTTTCAAAGTGGACATATAAAACATAGAGGTTTATTTACCTCTCATTCCTTAAAAAGGAGATTTAAGTTTGAAACAGAAAATGGAGTCTAGGTTTCAAAGTCAACATATTAAAAAACAAACATTTGTTTATTTGCATTTTTAAAGACATTTTGGTATTGATTAAAAAAATATACTTGTTTTTTTGCGTTTTTCATCATTTTCTTAATTGCTGCCAATCATAGCCATAACATAATTGGGTTAGTGTCGTGTTTGAACGGTGCGACGTGTGTTAACTTATGGTGCGACCACATCTACTAAAACAAAGGAAATCACATGTTCATGGTGAGGTCGCACTTGTTGAGCAACGGGAAAATCTCACTTGTTGAATTGAATGACCACTCGTACTTATATGGCCACTTGGGAAAATATATATATGGCCACTGGTTCCACAACATCTTCCTTAACCAAAACTATGAAATATGGAAAAACTTACTCCCATGGTGGATTGAATTCCACATTCATACTTGGTGGTGTCTGAAACTTCCTAACTTGGTGTTTTTTTGATATTGTGAATTCAAATCATTGCTTGGTGGACACAACGAATGTTTCTTTGTTGGTCTTTTCACACGCACAGGAGAGCTAATATAATCCAAAGTGTGAACGCTTTCACACCATCAGTGGACAGCGATTGCTTTTGTCACAATTAGTCACAATATTGGGACGAGTTACTTAGATGGACTATGGTTATTTTCCTTGTCTAGCATATATATTGTGTGTTTCCTCAAGGAAACAATTTCTGGAAAGGATTATTCCTCTTTTATGGGCTGCATCTTTCATTGTGGAGGTCGAGTTAACTATTGGAGACAGAGATTAGCAAACCCTTGCCTTTTCGAATTATTGATTTTGGAAGAGACCGAAAGCACATCAAACATTATCATATCATGGGACAGATATTTTGTAAGTTGTTTGATAGTTTCTTTGGAAGCAGAGAGATGAAGGTATGCTTTCAAACAGCAACAACAAACATAACACTTTACAACCAAACTGTTTAACAAAATTCCTAAACCAATCAGCAGGCTAGCAAGGGAATTTTAGTGAATTGTTTGACAAAAACACTAACAGAGGACAGGGGGCTAACAGAGGACAAGGACAGTGGTCTAACAAAGGTCAGGTACTGTGGGCAGAGCAACAAGGGTAGAGCAGCAAGTTTTTAGTGGTCAGACCAACAGATATTGAAGGGTTAAGCATAAAACAGAGGGTCAGTTTTGGGCAAAGACTTTGATTTCCCTTAAATATCATCATGACAATGGGACAAGAAACTTTAGAACCCGTGGAAACAAATGATATAGGGAAAGTGAAAATTGTTTCATCAACCAAAACTGGGAAGTGGGTTTGGGTTGATGCCAAATAGTATTGAGGCGTTTTAAAACAGAGACTAGCTTGTCTAAAATGGGAGCAGACAAGGAAAAAAGGTCTCAAAGGGAAAGTAATTGGGTCCTTCGCGAGAAACAACATTCAAACAAGTCATTTTTGCAAGCATGTGACAACAATCCCAAAAGAAAAGGAAAAGTCGTTGACAATTATACCTTATATAGTCCCACATCCACACCTCTCACTTGATCATCTGATCTTTATGTGAAAGAACTGTTAAAGGTAAAAGAGAGGTTGAAAGTAGTAGAATCTAAAGTGTTGGAAAGAGATTGTACAATCCATATAATAACAACTGAAAACCAGGCTTTAGCAGCAAGCAACAAAGTTCTGAAGAAGCAAGTGTCATTGCTACAAAAAGCTCTCAGAATAGGGAAAATAGAATGGCAACGCATGAAAGCAGAAGTGAAAAACATGAAGAAATTTGCAGTGGAGAATACAGAGGTGATGAATGTGAAACCATCCCAGAATAAGGGGAAAGTAGTTGCCCAAATAAACAACAATGAAGAGACATCAAGAGAAGAGAGGAAAGGAGATTCCTCAAAACTCTCCAAAACCTGGGCTCAAGTCACTAGCAATTATGCTAAGAGGGAAGGAGAAACAAACTTTCAGGTGGACAACATGCAAGATAGAGAAAGCAAGGAAAGACAGGATAGAGCAACAAGAATAATTATTAAGGGGGTGAAAGATTATGGGAAAAATGAATGTACTCTTGACCTTGCAAGAGACTTCTTGAAAGACAAACTCCAATGGCAAGGACAAATATGTCAAGCATAGAGAGTGGGTAAGCCTAACGGTGAGAGATCCAAGCTCATAAAAGTTATCATGCCCAACTTGCATGATAAAGGTGTCATTCTAAGCAAGAAGCAGTTCTTGAGGGGTTCTCGTTTTTTTCTAGAAGAAGACTAAACTGTAAGACAACAAGAGGAAAGGAGGGACGAAATGACAAAAGTTAGGGCAACAAGAGATGATGGGAAAAAAGCATGGATTTATAAAGGTAAAGCTGTGATAGTGCAATTTGGACCTCCTTCCAAAACAAGGCAGCAAAACGATAACAAAGAAGAGGCAGCAAACTCTTCAGCAAGAAATGAGGAAGCAAGGTCAATATGGGCAAGCAGGGACAAAGACTCAACTGTAAGTCTTGCATGTCAAAACAAATATCAATCAAGTCATACCTAGGTTTCCTTAAGATTAATTTGTTGGAACTGCAGGGGTTACCCATGGAGACGAGGACTTGGATTAGGGCCTATTGCAAAAGATAGAGACATAATTTGCCTCATAGAAACACATGAACATGAAGGGTGCAAGACACCTTTGTTAGAAGGGTATTGGAAGATAGCAGTGTGGAACAAGGCAACAGGGAATGGCAAAGGGCATGGGGGTATCATGGTATTAGTAAGAGAAAAAGAAGGTTGTTTCATTCAACTAGAAAAAGAAGACCCAAATAAGCAATTTATCTGGCTTAAAATATCAGAAAATGGAAATCACATCAGAATTGCAGCATGTTATTTTGCACCGCAAATTTCAAAAATCTACAAAAGTAGAGGACTTGACCACAAAGATCCCTTTGTAGCCCTAAAAACAGATATTGCAATATATTCTCAACTAGGTGAAGTCCTTATAGTGGGTGATTTCAATGCTAGAACTGCAGGTGAACAAGATAGCATTCTTTGTTGCAAAGAAGGTGATGACCCTATCTGGCTTACAGAAGAGAGTAATCATCAGTGGGAATGAATTTCAGAGGATAAAGGTTGCAATCTCTTTGGAGAACAATTGCTTACGCTATGTGGGGCTTTCGATTTAGTCATTTATAATGGTTTGACTAGATGGGAAAAGTCTGGTAATTTCACTTGCAATACTTACAAAGGAGCAAGTGTAGTAGATTATGCAATTTGTTCGCATAGTTTGTGTGGGAAAATGGAGGAAGTGTTGATTGGAGATCAAATTTGGAACTTAAAATCAGATCACAAGCCAATATATTTAAGTTTCTCTTGGACCGGAAAGAAGCAATTAGGGTCAAAAACTCTGTGTGTCCAACAAAATCCTCCAAATGGCAGAATTCTTTTGACTCCAAAGAATTGTAATACCTTCAAAAAAACGTTAGAGAGGCTCTTCAAGAAGGAGGAAATCTCATTTCATGGCCTTCATAGTCACGGATTAACACATTTAATTCAAAGCGCACTTGCTAAGTGCAAAAGAGAAAAAATTAAGAGGTCTGAAACAAATTGTTTTCCGGTTAATGCTTGGTTTGACGAGGAATGCAAAAAGGCAAGGAGAAGGTGGAAGGAATCAGACAAGGATAACATAAATCTCAAAGCTTACAAAAAGATAGTAAGAAAGAAAAAGGCGGATTTCATGGTTTGGAGGAGAGAAGAACTAATATTCCTTGGGAAAAATAACCCCAAACTATTCTGGAAGGAGCTCTAATCGAAAAAGGTGCAAACTGAAAACAACATTACAGCTTCTAAATGGTTCAACTATGTAAGACAATTGTATGAGTAGGATCCCAAGGTTGACCCTCCTCCCTTGGTCAACACAGACACAAAACTCTTCACGGTGCAAGAGGTAGAGATGGCTATCAAGAGGTTGGGCGTTGGAAAAACAAAAGACTTAGATGAACTCCAAGAAGAGTATCTAAAGTAGGGCTTAAAAATTCTTCCACCTCACATCACAAAAAATTTCAACAACATCATACAACAAGGGTTCCCCACAAATTGGACAACTAGCATGGCAATACCTCTTTTCAAGAGTGGTGACATCAATAATCCCTCCAATTATAGAACCATAATGATAAACCCCTTGTTTGCAAAGTTATTTGGTAGCATGTTAGAAAATAAAATCAGCAAGTGGGTAGAAGAAACAGATAAATGTGCTAAAGGGCAAGCAGGTTTTAGACATAAACATTCCATAGTTGATCATTGCATAACTTTAAGGCACATCATTGAAAAAGTTTGGGAAAAAAAGGAAGAAGTTTTTTGTTGCTTTGTGGATTTCAGAAAAGCCTTTGACACAATTCCTAGGGATAAGCTTTGGGGCAGAATGGAGGAACTCGGGGTTCCCAGACATTTGAGAGCAGTTGTGCATAGGCTGTATGAAGAGGTGAAAGTCAAAATTAGAACTTCAGCAGGCATTTCTGAAAGTTTTAGAAGCGATATCGAGGTCAAGCAAGGTTGCCCATTGTCTCCTACCCTTTTTGGGTTATATATTGATAAGCTTGAAGAGTAGCTAAATTCGCAAGGGGGTGACGGTATCCATTTGAGCAAGTTTGTTATAAGGCTTTTTTTGTACGCAGATGACCTTATATTGATTGCTAAATCGGCTCGTGGTTTGCAAGAGCACTTATGTTCCCTTGAGCTTTTTTGTAGAAGGGTGGGGATGCAAGTCAATATTAGTAAAACGAAAGTAGTGGTTTTATCTAACAAAAGAAAGCATAACCAGCATGAATTCTACTTTGAAGACAACATTCTGGAAGAAGTTACAGACTACAAATACCTTGGAATTGACTTCAATAGAAATTTAAGTTGGGATGGTTGTAGAAAGAAAAGAACTCGAGGGGGTTGGAAAGCATTTTATGCTTTTCAAAACAGGTGTAGAGAGGCAGAGCTGTGGGACTGGAAAACCACTCTAACTCTTTTTGGGCTTCTAGTGATTCTGGTGATTATCTACGGTTGTGAACTGTGGGCCAACAGCACAACCGAGATGCAGTGGAAACAAATTGAGAAATTTCAGAAGTGTTTGATCACAAACAAATTCAAAATTAAAAGTGCAGTCCCTTATGCTATCATGTTAAGTGAAATAGGGGTTGCTCTTATTGAAGTAATTGCTATGGTGCGAGTCATAAGGTATTTGAAAAAAATTGAGCAAATGGAAGAGGGTAGATGGCCTAAGGTTGTGTTTAGTGACAGATTGTGTAAAAGAAAGAAGACTTGGATGCGGAAAAATAACAAATGGTTTAGTAAATGGGGCATTTGCTTGAGCATGTGTCCTACAAACAGTAAGGAGATAAAAAAAATTGTTATGGGTAAGTTCCACAAACATACTTGGGAGAAAGAGCTAGGGAGAAAGAAGAAGTATTACATTGAAGAGTTTAACCCCACTCATAACCATCAACAAAAGGCGTACATAGGGGCCAATATTTTTTGGAGATCTAAAATTCTTATTGCTCAATTAAGGACTAATTCTCATCAACTCCGTTGTGAAGCAGGGTGCTAGAAAAGGCCAAAAGAAATGTGAGAGGAAAGAGTATGTATTTTGTGCTCTTCCGGAAAAGTGGAAACAGAAAAACATTTCACATTAGAATGTGAAGCCTTAAAAGACAGTAGGGAAAATTATGCAGGTATTATGGCATCTAGTTCTTGGGATAATCTATTCAGCGAAGAGTTTGTCGAGAAGATGGGAGCGGTTATTGTAAAACTTCACAGGAAAAGGGTCGAATTCAAAAGCTAGATGGAAAAACAATCTGCCCCATAGGCTATTTTTAGCCTCGTGGACGTTAAAAAAAAATACTTGCTTACTCAAAGCGAGGGTTCTTGCACCTAGTAAGTGAACAATACTCGCACCAATTTGGGTAAAGAATGATGGGCTTTGCCCTTCATGTGGTAGAGTTAGATTTCCTTGAAAAGGTATGTTACATTTTGAACCGTGCTAAAGGTTGTAGGTTAAATGTTCTATTAAATGATGATTTTTTTCGAGGATATTTGCTTGAAATTTGGTGAGAAATTGCTAGATTAGTAGATTTGAATGATTATTTTATATCATTCGAGTGTTCCAAGGTTTTTTAGCATGGTGAATCCATTTCTGCATTCAGAAATGGATTTTGAACAATAAAAAATAGTAATTCGTGTAAATTTATATTGTCGGATTCTAGCGAAAATATCCATTTCGTAGAACAACTAGACAATGCCAAAATGTTAAAGTGATGCAATTTGATTGAAGTTGAACATCCTTCGTATGGGTCACTAAAATTTTTAGAATATGGAAGGCAAACAAGTTGGCATATGAGGAGTCTCCAAGGGGATTCAAATAACCATAACCTAGTGTATAAATTACCTTTCAATAGAAAGAGAAGAGGTCTTTTGGTTGTTGATTTAGAGTTGTAGGTGTTAGCACTAGATGTCACTCCTAGATTGCAGAAGGAGTAAGCCTGATACCCATCAGTTTATATGTCACAATTTGTTTATAAAGGGTGATCGAAAGAGAACAGACTCAGAACAATATCATTTGAACTCATAATCCTGGACCGGGCTATGCATGGACAAGTGAGGTCTTAGTTTAACTTCATACAGTAAGTTGCAGTAAGGGTGAGTAGGAGGAAGACTTCGATGGGAAAATTTAAATGTTTGTTGTAGGCATCAAGCTTCCAACAACCCAAAGAGGAAGAACTTAATCACAAGAACTTCTTGTATTCAAATTACAAGAACACTAAAAGAAATCATAACAATGTTACCATAAAACATTTATCATAACATAGTCACAATGATTCATGTGAATCAGTCAATCATGAACTCTTTCAGTATTAGATGGAAACAAGATGGAGTAGGAAGCTGACTGTCATTAAACAAGAAGTCTCACATACATATACATAACCAGGGAAACTAGTGCCTCGTCAAAGATTTACAGTAGGGAGCTCAGCTCTAGCATCGATACCAACAAAAATGGCAAAAATGCCTCTAAATACTAGGAGCCAGCTCAACCGCTGAAGGCACGATCGTATCATGAGTTCAATGCTTCGCGCAGGCAAGTTTCCCTGTCAGGCTGTGCATGTAGACGTCGATTAGACTGCCCATGCAGTCGGCTGTCAGACGTAATCTTTGTCAGGATGGACTGACAGTCACCTTCTGCGCTTTGTCTCTTTTTGACCTTCTATTTATGGAAGGAGACGACGTTCAACCACCGTCAACCACCTTAATAACTGCTTTCTCGGGATTAGGTAAGGCCCGGTCAAATCTGCTTCTTAGACAATGTGGCGACCTTTCCTTGGCCACTGCTGCTTCGTTGGATTGCTACGAGGGGGTCCGGCCTGAGAACGTGGACAAGGATCTGACGGTGAGGGCGATGGCGCCAACAATGTGGAGGCGAGACGAGGGGTGTCGTGGTGGAAGCACCAGGTGATGAAGAACGGGGGCTATGACACCTGGGAGAGTGGACGACAGGTGTGCAGTGGTGAAAGGTAGAAAGGAAGTGGGAGATGTGACAGGGGAATAGGAGAGGCAGAGTGGGGGACACTTGTCACTAGGAGGCGAAGGCGATAAGTGGAGGAGGAAGCAGTAAGGGGTTTTAGGGGGGCCCACACGAAATTGCCCATATCGGACCCCCCCCCCCCACATTAAAGGAATAATGACAAGGGGGTCCGGAATGAGATCTCAGTCATCGATCTGGGCGCTTAAATCTCGGTTGTTGAAATTTGCGCACCCTCACATCGGACCTCCCCCGCCCATTAAAGACAGAACAACAAGGGGGATCTAGAATTGGACCCTGACCGTAGATCTGGGCGTGCAGATTCTAACCGCTCAGATCCACATGCCCGATAACACATATATCGAACCCCCCCTATGTTAAAGGCAGAGAGGCAGACGGGTCCAGAATTTAATCCCGACTGCAGATCTAGGCACGTAGATTCTGGTCGCCCAGATCTGCCTGCTGCTTGGCACAATGCGTATTTTGCGCCCCAAACTTAGGATAAGTGGGTTTTTTGACCCATTTCTTCCCCTCTTTTTGCCAAAGGAGGGTCATTCATAAGGAAAACACCCCATACATGTTTATGTGATAACATTAGGCTCCATGGGGGATGGCACACCCCCTGCGGGCTGCCAAGAACTCTTTTTGCATCTTCAGTGCCTTGTTGTTGGGCTATGGAGTCCCTTATTGAAACCAAAAACAGACAGAAAACAATATTTACAACAATAGAAGAGCTACTTAAGGCTCAAACAAAACATTTCTTCAGGAAATGCCCATTCACAGGGTCATTGAAAACTTCTTCGCCCTTCAAATCCTACAACCTGTAAGTGTTGTTCAAGAATACTTCAGAGATCTTGAAGGGCCCAATCCATAGGGCTTAAAACTTGTTGTGTTTGCCTCTGTCCTGCCTGGGGGCATCCCACTTAAGCACTAGATCTCCCAGCTCAAATTCCTCTTTTATGACCTTCCTGTCAAAGGCCTGCTTGATCTTCTGCTGATGATTGTGAGCTCTATCCACTACCTGCTCTCTGGTCTGCTACACTTCCACCAGTTGATGAATTATCCTGACCATATTGTCTTACTCTCCCTCATAATCTCGAAAGAATTTTGCTACAGGTAGAGCCAGCTGAATGGGAAATACAACTTATGTCCCATAAACAAGTTGGAAAGGGGAGGTGCCCAAGGATCTTTTGGTTATCACTCGATCAACCCACAGAGTGAATTTGAGTTTTGAATCCCAGGCCTTCTTATTGTCTTCTAACAATCTTTTGATAAGCTTGATTAAACTCTTATTGGAAGACTCTGCCAGTCCATTGCCTTGACGATAATAGGGAGTGGAGTGAATTAGCGAAATCCCAAACTGCTCATAGAATCTGACCAGGGGCTCAAACTTGAAAGATGCAACGTTATCAGTGATAATTCTGTTTGAGCAGCCAAACCTTACTATGATATCCTCCAGGAAGCTAATGATAACTTTGTGTGAAGTACTTTTGGTGGGGATAGCTTCTATCCATTTGGTGAAATAATATGTTGCAGTTAAAATCCACCTGTGTTGGCCACTTGAAGCAGGATGAATTTCCCCAATGAAGTCCAACCCCCATTGTTGAAAGGGTCTTGAAGCTACTACAGGCTTTAGTGGCAGAGATTTGAGTTGTTGCTTTCCTGAGAACTTTTGGCATTTGATGCAAGCTCTGACCTTTCTGCAGACATCGGTGAATAAGGTAGGCCAGTAGTACCCAACTCTGAGAATTTTGCAGGCTGTGGTTTTCCAGAAATGGTGTCCCCAACAGAGGCTATCATGAAACTTAGACATAATCTCTTGGGCCTCTTGTGGGTCTAGACATCTCAGAAGCACTCCTAGAGGGTCTCTCTAATACAAGATTTGGTCAATAAGGAAATATCTGATTTCTTTGAGCTTTAAAACTCTTGCCTTACTTTTCCCTATTCCATCAGGAGGCGTTAACTCCTGTAGGAAATGTATAATATTTCTATACCAGGTGCATTTTACCATTGGAGGGTTGTCAGGGGGACTGCCATCAGACAACTCAGCCTGCTGAATTTATAAGTAAGCATTGATGAAGCTAACCCCCAAGGCCTTACAATTGGATTCAGCCAACAACTTGACTAAACCTTGCCCTTTGATCAATTTGGTGGGCTTTATCTCCAAGTCAAATTCAAAGATCTTGGCGATCCATCTACTCCTCCTTCCATCTATGTATGGTTGAATTAGGATCTCCTTCACAACAACTGAAGGGACATGTGCAATGATTTTTGAATGCAAGACATAGACCTTGAAAGCTTTGAGAGCTTTCACCAAGGCATAAGCATGCTTCTCCATAATGTCATATTTGATCTCTGCATCTCTCAATGCCCGACTGAAGAAAGAAATGGGTTGCTCCAAACCCTCAGCATTTTTCTTTAATAAGACAACTGCAACAGTATCAAATGAAGCAAAAGAGAAAATAAGGAAATCCTTTGAGTAATCAGGACTAATAAGCATAGGAGCTTCAGTCAAGGCTTTCTTTATCTGATCAAAGGAATTTCGAGACTCAGCAGCCCATTTAACTTCATGTCCCTTCCTCAACATGGTTGTTATAAGCTTTATCATCTCAACAAAGTTGGAAACAAACCTCCTCAGAAAATTAATTTTTCCCAGAAAAGCCTGGACTTCTTTTCTGGATCTCGGGAGTGACAGGGTTTGGATTGCTTCGACTCTACTGGGATCAATCATGACCCCTTTAGCTGATACTATGTGGCCCAACAACTTTCCCTCCTCCATGGAAAACAAAGACTTCTTGGGGTTTAAGGAGAGGCCAAACTTCCTACACTTCAAGAAAACCCTTTTTAAATGTTCACGGTGCTCTATGTCAGACTTGGAGAAGACTGTGATGTCATCCAAATAGATGACCACGAACTTGTCCCTTTCTCCAATGAAAGCGATATCCATGGCTCGTTGAAAGGTTGCCCCTGTATTCATCAAACCAAAGGGCATTTTGGCATACATGAATGTACCCCAAGGAGTGGTGAATGTTGTCTTTTCTCTGTCCTCCAGCAGGACATAAATCTGATTGTAGCCAGAGAAGCCATCAATCATGGAAATCCTGGATGCTCCTGTTACCCTTTACAATATATGTTCCATCTTGGGCAAGGGGTAATTTTCCTTCTTTGAGCTTCTATTCAGATTTCTAAAATCAAAACAGAGTCTGATTTCTCCACTTTTCTTCCTCACTGGGACCAAATTGGCCACCCATTCAGAATATCTCAAAGGGACAATGATTTGGGCATCCAACAACTTCTTTACTTCTTTTTCCATGATAGGCAACAACATAGGATTGATTTATCTTAGCTTCTACCTGAATGGCTTGGCCTCCTCTTTCAATGGGATCTTGTGTTCGATGAAAGATGTGTCGTATGTCTTGAGATCTTCATAAGTCCAAGCAAACACATCATCAAATTCCCTTAATAACTCAACATACTCGGTCCTTTGCTCCTTTGTCAGGCTACCTGAAAATTTGATAAACTTTGGCTCCTCCTCTGTGCCAATGTTGCACTCAATTACATCAGCATCCCCATTTGAAACCTTACCCTTTACTGCCACATCATTCCCATCGAACAATATGATGATTAGCAATTTTATTTAAAAACACCTCAGGGTGAGAGTCACCTTCGGGGTCATGGTCCTGATCAATGTGTAATGCAGAGAACTCATCAACATACTCGAGAAATTTTTTGATTTCAAGATCATCCTCAAATACCTTCCAATGCTTGATATTGTCCGGTACAGAGGGCCTATATCTTATCTCAACATCATATTTGAACTTGGGTGGCAGAGGAATCCTAAACTGGCTAGCTGAGACAACTAGCGAATTGGCCAAAGTATTTTCCTCCCTTGGAATGAATGAAATGTTGAAGGCTAAGAAGAAATTGTCAATTAAGTCCCAGACCTCATTTTTGTAACTTCTGAGTCGAGGATGCTTAACCCGATAAGCATTTCTGACCTGCTAGACTATCAACTCAACATCTTCGAACATTGCCACCTCTTCAATTCCCATTTCCTTTGCAACCCTTAAACCTAAAACAAGAGCTTCATATTCAGCCACATTATTGGTAGTTTTAAACTCTAGCTTGTATGACAGGGATATGGTTTCCCGACAAGGTGACACAAAAACCACTCCGGCACCAACAACTTCACTAGAAGAGGCCCTGTCGAAGAACATCTTCCATACAAAAGTAGTTGGAGGAGGTATTTCATGATAATAAATGGGCCTTTTTTCTGATTTCAAGAGGGGCTCCAAGAGTATCAGTGATATGCAAAGATCAATGTCAAGTGCAAAGATAGGATGATTGGTGGGGTTGTTTTCATCACTAATGATATAAGCCAATTGGGCTTCTCTGTATAGCCTTCTATGTTCCCCCCCAAAAAACTGGAATAGTAGCATAGGTGAGGTCCATTTATAAGGTTCCTCCAAGTTTTTTTATCCAAGATCTTGACAAAAGCATGCCAAACTTTGGGGGAACATCAGCTACTACAATGTCCATAACCACACTTTTCATGGGCAACTGAAACATGGTTACCACCAGATCTTTGATGACCCCAAGACATGGCACCCTCCTAGAGTCAAAGGAGTACAAATCATGATAGGCTCTTGTGACTTCCAATCCGAGTTCTTCCATGACAGTTTTAGGCATGAGATTATGGGAGGCCCTCGAATCCATCAGACAGTTGTGCAACACCTTGTCATGTATGTTCAGGGATGTGTAGAAGGGAGGGGATGAATCATCTTTGTCTTCCACCATAGGGCCTAAGATGACTGCATGCTTTTCATCTTGCAAGTGAAGTGAGTCTGTGGGACGGTATGAGGGTTCAGACTGCAATAGCTTGGAGAGGCTCCTTTTGAAATCTTCATGTTTGACCAGTTCAGAGAGGGGTACAAGGATTCTGATTTTTTGAATTTCATGCTCAAAATTAAAAGAGGAGGGGGGCTTTGGGATTTCTTTTACTTCAGGAAAAGGAGCTTGGACTACTGGAGAGGGGGCTTGGAGTTTCTTACCCTTGCTGTTGTCTGCCATATCTTTAGCAGGATTCTCCACTCTGGTAGGCTGCTCAGGAACATCGGGCGTCCCAACTTTCTTCTTGGACTGGAGGCTATATCCGTTTTGGCTAGTGCTAGCCTTGTCTCCCTTGCTCAGCTCATTGAGCTGACTGTTCATGAGAGACTCCTTGTATGTTGATTGATTCAAATGAGGAAAAGGGGGGGTGTCTCCAAAACAATGGATTTCGGGGTCAAGCTCTTCTTCTTCCCTCTCCTCGTCATCAACCAAGTTATTTTGGAGAGGGGTTTGAATCCTCTGATCATCTTTATCTCTGTTCCTTTGTTCCCTTGACATAATCTGAGGAACATTGTTGTTAGGCCTCCTGAAGTTGCCTCTGTTGTCCACCGTTTGAGGATTTCTGTATGTCTTCTTCCCTTCAAATTTCATCTTCTCCATCTCTGCAGAAAGAGATTTCACCATCTTGGTCAATTCATCCACTTGAGGGTGAGGTGCAAAGGGGTCAGAGGTTGAGGCTTATGATCTTCCCTTTCTTCTGTCTGTAACAACCTTATTTCTGAGCCTGTCAACTACCAACACATTATATTCTACTTCTACGGCCGCATCTTGCATATGATCTAGGGAAATAGCTCTTCTCTCTCTCAACAAGAGGCAGAAATCAGGGTCAAATGAATTAGCATAAGAGATTTTGGCAGAGGCTTCTGTGGGCTTGATCTCAGCAGGGATCTTATTATACACTTTATTGAATCTTTTGGAGAAGTCAGAGACAAACTCTCCATCCTTTTTCTTCAAGGACCCAAACTCTGTCATGTAATACATGAATTCTTTTTTATCTCCCCACTGTCTCAGGAAGGCGTTATCCATAGCTTCAATCCCAGCAATGGAACGGGGGGTCAATCCTCTAAACCACTTCCTAACTTCACCATCAAGGCTCTGAACAAAGACTCTCATCCAGACATCTTCATTTTCAATATTCAGGTTGTCTGCATAACTGTAGAAGGCAGCAAGATGCTCTTCAGCAGTTATGTCCTCCTCTCCAGTGAATTTAGGCATATACTTCAAGTAATCTCCAGCAGGGAGAGGATTCTTGGGCTGAGGTAGGATTAAGGGGGCATACCTGGCAGCCACTGTGGCATCCATTTTGTTTACAGGGGGATTAGCACATGCCATAGAGATAAGAGGTGGAGGAGAATGGGTTCGACCAGGAGAAACTAGAACTGAGCTTACATGAGGAAAGGGAAACCATAGGGAATTTGGAGAACGAGCTTTAGGGCTTAAAGGGACATAAGCTTCCCTTTCTTCAGTAGCAGTAGTAATAGGAGGAGGGGTGGTAAAACCCGGGGTAGGAAAATCTTATGAGGTGTTGGGTCTGAACCAGGGTACAACCTCAAGAGAAAGGGGAGTGACAAGGCTTTCTCCCTCCAATCCAAGACCAAGAGGAGAAAATTCAACAGGAACACTCCCAAACTTCAAACTTCGGGAAACTCCAACAGAAGGCAGTAAAATAGAATGAGATGCAGGGGTTGGAGTTCCTATAGGACAATGAAAATCATCAAAAATACCTGGTTTAGCAGTAAAAGTACCTCCTCCAAAGGCCTTTCCCTTTCTGATGATCTTCTCTGGGTCGACTTCAGGTGTCACTAAAGGCAGCTGTGGAGTAGACCTTGTATCTCTGCCTCTAGAAGCCACGGTTGAAATAGTGGAATCGCTTGTGGGTTCGCATCAATGAAGCCCCAGTGGAGTTGCCAGGTGCACATTAGCAATCTTGGAGGGCTATGATGCCTAATGCACCTTCAGAATCATAGGCTCAATGTCGTTCAATCTCGGGGAAAATCTTCAACTTCGTCCCCGACAGCGGTGCCAGAAATGTTATCACCAGATGTCACTCCTGGATTGCAGCAGGAGTAAGCCTGATACCCATCATTTTATATGTCACAATTTGTTTATAAAGGGTGATCGAAAGAGAATAGACTTAGAACAATATCGTTTGAACTCAGAATCCTGGACCGAGCTATGCATGGACAAGTGAGGTCTTAGTTTAACTTCAGACAGTAAGTTGCAGTAAGGGTGAGTAGGAGGAAGACTTCGGTAGGAAAATGTAAAGGTCTACTGTAGGCATAAAGCTTCCAACAACCCAAAGAGGAAGAACTTAAACACAAGAACTTCTTGTATTCAAATTACAAGAACACTAAAAGAAATCATAACAATGTTACCATAAAACATTTATCATAACACAGTCACAATGATTCATGTGAATCAGTCAATCATGAACTCTTTCAGTATTAGATGGAAAAAAGATGGAGTAGGAAGTTGACTGTCATTAAACAAGAAGTCTCACATACATATACATAACCAGGGAAACCAGTGCCTCGTCAAAACTTTACAGTAGGGAGCTCAGCTCTACCATCGATACCAACAAAAATGGCAACAATGCCTCTAAATACTAGGAGCCAACTCAACTGTCGAAGGCACAATCGTATCATGAGTTCAATGATTCACGTAGGCGAGTTTCCTTGTTAGGTTGTGCATGCAGACGTCGGTCAGACTGCCCATGCAATCGAATGCCAGACACAATCTTTGTCAGGCTGGACTGACAGTCACCTTCTGCGCTTTGTCTCTTTCTGACCTTCTATTTATGGAAGGAGACGACATTCAACCACCGTTAACCACCTTAATAACTGCTTTCTCGGGATTAGGTAAGGCACGATCAACTCTGTTTCTTGGACAACGTGGCGACCTTTCCTTGGCCACTGCTACTTCATTGGATTGCTACGAGGGGGTTCGTCCTGCGAACGTGGATGAGGATCTGATGGGGAGGGCGATGGTGCCAACAATGTGGAGGTGAGACGAGGGGTGTTGAGGTGGAAGCACCAGGTGGCGGAGAACGGGGGCTATGACACCTAGGAGAGTGGAGGACAGGTGTGTGGTGGTGAAAGGTAGGAAGGAAGTGAGAGATGTGACAGGGGAATAGGAGAGGCAGAGTGGGGGACACTTGTCACTAGGAGGCGAAGGCGATAAGCGGAGGAGGAAGCAATAAGGGGTTTTAGTGGGGCCCACACAAAATTGCCCATATCGGACCCCCCCCATTAAATGCAGAAAGACAAGGGGGTATGGAATGAGACCTCAGCCGTCGATCTAGGCGCTTAAATCCCGGTCGTTGAAATTTGCGCGCCCTCACATCGGACCCCTCGCCCGCCCATTAAAGGTAGAACAACCGGGGGGGGTCTGGAATTGGACCCTGACCGTAGATCTGGGCGCGCATATTCTAACCGCTCAGATCCACACTCCTGATAACACCTATATCAGACCCCCCCTGCATTAAACGCAGAGAGACGGGGAGGGGGGGGGTCCGAAATTGAATCTCTACTGCAAATCTAGGCGCATAGATTCTAGTTGCCCAGATCTGCCTGTTGCTTATCACAATGCGTATTTTGCACCCCAAACTTAGGATAAGTGGGTTTTTTGACCCATTTCTTCCCCTCTTTTCGCCAAAGGAGGGCCATTCATAAGGAAAACACCCCATACATGTTTCTGTGATAACAATAGGAATAACATTTTAGAATTGGAGTGTTCTTACTAAAGCTTGGAACATGTTTCGAATAAGTTCTTCTAGACAATGACAATAGTTGGAGATAGAACCAAAGGGAATGAAGCTAGTTGGGGGTTCAATAGCCCATTCTTATCCCAGATGTTGATTGCAAGCTGAGACATAGGAAGGAAATGTTGTACTTGTGAGGAGTCCCATGCATAGTGTTCTCTGCTCATTTTATCCATTGAAATATGTATTTGCCTTCTTTTAAAAGATTCAATAAAGCACCATTGAATCCATTACATTGTTACAATTTCCATGAAGTGAGTTTCTCAAGTGTAAATCTATGAATTGAATTGTTTTGGTTGAATGTGTTGTGCACTTTAACTTTTTATTATTCATTTTTCATAATTAAATAGCATAAATATATTCACCAATTTTATTAAACAATAATAAATTTATTTGAAGATCCATTGTCACACACTGTTTAGCAGGATACTACTATAGTTTACAGATAATATTGGTATAAAAGTGGTTTCCTTGGACTGAAAATGATCATTCTTAATTAAATGCTTACAAGACTAAAGAAGTTACAAAAAGGTGGAGAGTTGCTTTAGAAACACGTAGTCTAAATGCTCGATTTTTTGGAGTTTTTATGGGCATATTTTCTGATCAATTTTTACTGAAATCCAACCAAAAATTGTTGAAACCACAGATTTGAGTGATTAAATCTATATAATTTGAGTGCCTTTGATAGTTTTTAAAGATGTTGAATTCATTTATGCATTCAAAAATGTAATTTGAACAACAAAAAATAGAAATTTTCTTAAGATGGTTTCACCAAGGGTTTTAAGATGGTCGAGAAGTCACAATATAAATTTGTCGAGGCACCGAATTTTTTGGAGCAACCACAAGCTGGGGTTTTTGACAGTCACAGCCATAGCAGAGGACAACATGAGCACCAGAGGGGGGGGGTAAGGGTACCCCCTCATACAAACAAGTAGTGGTAGATAGAGGGAAAGGGACAAGGGGCACATTTTTCAAGGCACCAATGACAGGCACCTCTGGATCTGACCCAGGAAGAGGTCAGGAAAGGAACCAGGGAAAAAGTGAATGAATTGAAGAGGAAGCCAGAGAAACCCAGAACGAAGCCAGAAAAACCCAGAACTAGACACAAGACATAGCGAAGACCAACCGGGCAGAAGGGTGCAACCCGTGCAAACCCAAATTAGCACTGATACCCAAGGTGATATTGGAGGATCCACAGATGCAACTCTACATGGATCAGATGAAGGCACATGTGTTAATCTAAAAATTTATGGGCTTGTGGCCCACCAAAAGAACGTTGCGCAACTGGATCAAATATCACTGGAAGCCAAGTGGGGAAGTGGAGCTCCATCTGGGCTCGAAAGGTTTCTTCACAACAGTCTTCATAAACCTGGAAGATAGAGATAGAGTATTTTAAGGAGGGCCATACGTCCATGCATCAACATAACTGTACATGCAGCCATGGAAGGAAAATCTCTCCCTAGAAAAAAAAAAAGACTTTCAAAAAGGTGTCGGTCTGGTTGAGACTCTATTCCCTACCTTTAGACTACTGGTTACCCTCTACTTTTGAAGCAGTAGGGAATAAACTAAGGAAATATATAAAGACTGCAGAAGCCACCCCGAAAGGGAGATACACATCTTACGCAAGAATATTTATAGAGATGGATGTGTCGGGAGCGCTCCCAGAAGCCATAAGCCTCGAATTTAGGGATGAGGGATGGATCCAAAGTATCAATTATGAACGGATCCCCTTCCGATGTAGAAGGTGCCATGAACATGGTCATTTGATCAGGGAATTCCCTCTTAATAAAAAACAGGAAACGAAAAACCCCAAACCACAGCAGGATGAGGATGGGTTTGTTAAAGCAAACACCAGAAGAAGAACCAACAAAAAGCAGAGCAAAGCCCAAGCAATAAATAACCAGAGGTCCGGAATAATCCGGAAGGACGGGATAAAACCAATAAAGGGGTGGAAGCCGAAAATGATACAAAAAAAGCTCAGGAAGTCATAGAACAAACACAAAACGAGCCCACTGACTGACCAAATAACCAGAAGGAATAGGGAAGCTGCACAACCCCGATGGAAGGAGAAATCAGAGACAACAACACCCCCATGCAAGAAGTAGAGGGAGAGGTGGAAATGACACCAAGCGAAGTAGGCACAAAAGATCCGGAACAAAGAGACCTTATGGAAAGGGAAGGGATAGATCTCACGAACATACTGGAGCAATGGAAAAGACAGGGAGTAGACAATGTACCAACATAGCAACTTGACCACATCCAGTACTTGTTCCTCCTAAGGGAGGAAGCCAAAGCTAGAGGCCTAAAGCGTACACATGGGGAGATTGGACACCTAGGAGTCAAAGGTGGCGAGGGACAACCACAACTCTCACCCAAGCAGACTCAGAGGAAAAAAGGCAGGAAATCAAATAGTGTAGCCCTACAGGAGCTTGGAGCACTACTGATAAACTCAGGTAAGATCAAGAAACTCTTTCCCAAATCCCCCTCGCATGTTTAAATGAAGGTTATAACTTGGAATATAAGAGGCCTAAACAACCCAAGAAAACAACGAATCCTTAGGAATAGACTAAAATAGGAACAACCAAATCTCTGTTTTATTCAAGAGACCTTTTGTAATACAAACATAATGGAAACAATCAGTCAACAACAATGGCGCAAGTACAAGATGGTGGCTATTGGAGGCCACCAAATGGCAAGAGGTATCCTCACCTTATGGAACCCACAAGTACTAAGCCTAATAGCAACCAAAGCGACAAGGCATACCCTTATGGTCCGCATGCAACTCATTGGGAACACAGAGGTGATTTTATGCACTAATTTGCATGGACCCCAGGTGTCAAAGGATATGAGAGGAATGCTAAGAGACCTAGAAGATCTTAAAAATCGAGCCAACAACCTCCAATGGATCCTAGCCGGGGATTTCAACATCATCACGTCACTTGCGGAGAAAAAAGGAGGTACAAGAAGATTGGTTAGAGATGCAAAGGAGTTCTCAAAATTCATAGACACAACAGAGATGGTAGATCTGAAAACCAATAATGGCAAGTTCACCTGGAACAATAAGCGAATGAGCCAGCATCAAGTAGCAACAAGACTTGACAGATTCCTAGTGTCAGAGTTAATCATTATGCAGGGGCTAACCTTAGACTACAACATCCTTCTATGGGGGGGATCTAATCACTGGCCAGTGCAACTGGAAGCAGGCTTCCAGACCACACCAAAGAACAAACCTTTCAGATTTGAGAAATTCTGGATTGAACACCTGACTTTCAAGGAAAGAATCAAACGGTGGTGGTGTGAGGAGCAACCAGAGTAAGGGACAAGGATGTTCAAACTCTATAAGAAACTAAAACATATCAAAAATAGGCTCAAGGAGTGGAACAAGGACACTTTTGGGAATATAAACCAAGAGAAGAACAATATTGAAGAAAAAATGAAAAAGCTCTAGGAAACCTGCATTTTAGAGGGCTACAATGAGGAGCGAAAAAAGGAAGAGATCCAGATGACCCAAGAATGGGAAGAGCGTTGCCAATAAGAAGAAACTCTTTGGCGACAAAAGTCCCGGATCAGATGGCTAAAGAAAGGAAAATAGAACACCAAGTTTTTTCATAGAACAACCATGGCCAGAAGAGCCCATAACAAAATCCTGAAGATCGGGGATCAGGATGGAATAGAAAGAGAATCACATAAGGACATCGAAACAACTCTGGTAAACCACTTCCACGGGATAGCCCAGGAACCTAACCAAGATAGAACATAGGCCATATAAAAGATAATCCAGCATATCCCTCGCCCAGTAACAGAAGAACAAAATAACAACTTGAACAAGCCCATTGTGGAGGAGGAAATAGACCAAGCACTCCAGGAAATGCCCAATGGAAAATCCCCAGGCACAGATGGTTTCATAGTGGAGTTCTTCAAAGCCTGCTGGGAAGTCCTCAAACATGACATTTATAGGGTAATGGAAGACTCTAGAAGGTCAATCTCCATTTTGAAATCACTAAATGCTACAATGATTACACTTATTGCCAAAGAAAATGAAGCCAAAATCCTTGATCGTTATAGACCTATAGCGCTGTGCAATGTGGTGTATAAGATAATTTCCAAGGTTATAGAAAATAGATTGAAATCACTCCTACCCACACTGGCCTCATAAGAACAAGCAGGTTTCATGGAAGGAAGGCAAATAATGGACAATATTATCCATGCCCACGAACTTATCCACACCCTGAAGCTTCAAAAAAGAGGGGGAATGATAATACAACTGGACCTAGCAAAAGCTTACGACAAAATTAGCTGGCACTATATGGTCAAGACCTTGGAAGCCTTCGACTTCACCCAGCACTGGATCAGGTGGATAGTCAACCTAGTATCCACAACAAGCTTCTCGCTACTAGTAAATGGAGCCCTTGCCAAACCTTACTGGCCCACGAGAGGTATCAGACAGGGAGACCCGTTGTCCCCCTTCCTATTCATCCTAATGATGGAAGGTCTCAGTCGAAGCATAAAAAGTGCAACTGCAACAGGGGAAATAAAAGGTATCAAACCCTACAAGAATTGCCCAACTTCTACCCACCAACAGTTCGTGGATGGCACCTTACTTCATGGCATGCCCACGGTCAAGGAAGCGAAAGCCTACAAACAAATCTTAGACGAGTTTGGGGAAGCCTCAGGGGCAGAGATAAATCAGTCCAAATCTATGATCTTCTTCTTTAATACCAACCCCACAATCCAAAGGAATTTGGCCAACATCTTGGGCTTTGAACGCAAAGCTTTCCCAACCAAGTACTTGGGCATCCCCGTGACAGACAAAGCCTACAAGCTGTCAACTTGGGAAGGAATAGTCAACAAGCTACAATACTGGGTAAAAAATTGGATGTACAGATCCCTCAACCTAGCCGGAAGACTTATCCTAACCAAGTTGGTTTTGCAAGCTATCCCAACCTTTATGATGTCAGTTTTCCCAACCCCCAAGGCGATTCTACAAAAAATAAGAACCATACAAAGGGATTTCCTGTGGCGAGGAGCGGAAACAAGGAAAAAATGGGCACTGGTGGCTTGGGAGAAGGTTTGTAAACCAAAAATAAAAGGAGGCCTGGGGTTCCACGACTCGCAAGTGACCAATGACGCCTATGGGACGAAACTCTAGTAGCGCTGGGTCAAAGAAACTACCACACCATGGGTCAACCTGTGGAAGGCAAAGTATGCCCCAAAAATTTGCGACCAGGACAAAATCCGCTTCAGAGGCACCAGGGAAGGTTCCGCCATCTAGAACCTAGCTTGGTGCAATAAGACTTGGATCCAGACACACAACTTTTGGGAAATAAGAAATGGCAGAACCACCCGATTTTGGGAGGATACTTGGCAACAGGAACCTAGAATGGAAAAACCGGCCCGGGAGGAACTTCAATAGGAGATGATGGAGCAAGGCAAAACTCGAGTCTACCATTACTAGAAACAAGAAACAGATCGCAACAAATGGAGAATCTAGAACACTCTCACCCCACAGACAAGAGACCAGACCGCAACAACAGTAAAAGAGGTGGAGGAGGAATTGGGGAGACGAAAAATTGCAGTCACAAACGGAAACAACCAGCTGAGATGGGGGCACAAAGCTGGCGGGAAATTCAATCTTAAAGAAGTACGCCACTATATAGTGGACCAGGACCAAGAAGACTCGACACATCAATGGGACAAGCTCTGGAATAGCCTCCATTGGCCAAAAATAAAAATCTTCCAGTGGTTAATACTACACAACTGAATCTTAACTTGGGAAAACCTAAAGAAGAGAGGATTCATAGGCCCTTCAAGATGTCACCTATGTGAAGAAAAGGAGGAAACAACGAACCATCTCCTCGATGAATGTCCCTACACAATAGAAGTGTGGGACTAGGCGGCAGGCATCTTCCGACAGTCTAATAGGATCAGAGGTAATATTTTCGCAACTATAAACACCTGGAAGGAAAACTACAACAAAAACGAAGAGGCGAATCTTTGTTTGACCCTCATTCCCGGCATGATCATTTGGGCAATATGGAAGGAACAAAACCAACGCATCTCCAGGAACCAAAGATGGACGATAGGAAAGATCAAGGAAATAATAATCTCCACGACAAGAGAAATGATACAAAGCTGCAACTGCCAAATAGGAGGAGCGCAACTCACAGACCGAGATCTCCAAATTCTAGAGGCTTTTCAACTGAAAGAAGGAGGCAACCCTAATCAGGTAAGACGACTGCCACAACTACAAGTAGGTGAGCGCAACTGGAAACCGCCACCAGAGGGCTTCCTCAAGCTGAATTTCGACGGGGCGTCGAAAGGTAACCTAGGACGAACAGGTACGGGGGGAGTAATCAGGGACAGTGAAGGAAAAATTATCCGACTGTACACTGGGAGTCTGGGGAACTCAACCAACAACGCCGTGGAATTTGGAGGCCTGGAGACCGGCCTTGAGATACTACACCAGAAAGGGATGACCAACGTCATAGTGGAAGGAGATTCCATGCTGGTCATCAACACAATAAGGAAACTCCAAAATGACACCAGAGTGGGAAAAATTCAAAGGCACTAGCGCTTGGCTTACTCCCTGCAAAAAATTAAGGAGCATTTGCAGACGAGGATCACAGTGAAGTTGTGCTGGGTCCGAAGGTCAACAAATGGACTAGCTGATAGAATCGCTAACAAAAGGGTAGACAAGGAAGGACCAGAATTGGATTCCACATGGAGTAACATCCCAAATGATTAGTTTTGGACAAACTGTACCCAACTAGCGGCAAAGGACTATGATGGCAGCCAAAGTACAGACGACCACATCGAGGCTGAAGGCGCATAATTAATTGAAGGGCAAGGAGGATCCATGCAGAATCCGATAGGCCACCATTTAAACACGAGTTACAATGCAGATCACAGTCACACCACAAGAGGAGGTACGACACCACGGTCCTGTCAATAGAATGAAGTACAGGGGTTGTCCGTGGGAGAGCAGAAAGGTCAATCCGCAGACAACAAAGGATGAAGATCAAAAGGATAGCTCGTGGGCAGAAATGGGTACACCTCATCCACACACAGATACGATGGGAGGAAATGATTGGAGTACAACGTGCAAGGCAAAGGATTGGCGCAGGGACGATGGTAGGGTTCCCAAGAGCACACACTCTGAAACAGTGAAAAAGGACCAAAAGGTACACCTTTACGGGAGACCCATGATTACCAGGATAAGATCGCAGCCGGGAAAACCCCTTAAAAGAAGAAGCATCAGGGATAACTATAGACCAGTGAGCAGCAATTACAGAGACCAGGAAGGGGCGAATAGAAGCAGAGGATGAAGTCAAGACATAAGCCATCGCATTCAAACTGAGATGGTAAGAATGAAGAATACCCAGAGCAAGAGAGGCCCCTATGGGGAGGAACTTCCAACAAGCGCCCGAAATATCACAAGGATGGAGTAGGCGGCTAGAGAGGCCAAAGGCACCTTTCTTGCGTAGGTCGATCCAAAGGGCAAAGCGGTCATCGACAGGTGGGATCGAGAAGTCAACACCAAGCACCAGAGCAAATCCTGGGAGGAACTCATCCAAGAAGCAGACAAGATAAGGGACCCAGGGGCCACACAACCCAAGACAACCCTCTACCACAAAACAATGGAGGAAGTTTGGCGCACAAAAATGTTGATAAGTAAGCTGAGAGCTGACAGGAACGAGACCATCAGGGTGGCAAACCGTGGCCACAAGAAGGAGCTCACAGAAATTCTGAGCCGCCTCAACAACTTGGAGGCCAACGCAAGAAGAATAGTAGAGGACCAGAGGAGCCAAAACGAAAAAAATGGAACGAATAGCCGGACAATTCCAACTCTACCTTCACTATGTCCACCACATAGACATCAATTCAGCAGACCGACGCGGAACACCAGCTTGCATCAGAAAGACGCACACAGTGAAACAAAGAAAGGAGAACGAGGCAAGAAAGGAAGGAAATGAAAGCCATCCAATCCTCTTGGACTAGCGCAGTCTCAACCCATGGTCATTTTGTTTATCAGTGTATGAGTAACCCTTGTTATACGTTCTTGGTTTTTATGTATATGTTATGGTATAGTTTTTTCAAACGAGTTTTCAGAGACTGGGTCGGTTTCCCAGGGTGGTGGCCCAACCCTCCCCTCGCTTATGTAAACAACGCAACTTCGAGATCCCTGATCTGGTTTCTTTTTTGGCACATCAAGAGATACCCCTCTTTTCCTTTTTGTACCATATTTTTCTCAGTAATATAGAATTTCAAACTCACTTAAAAAAATAAAATTGTTTTACCAAATTCCAATGAAAAAGTTTAAAAGATCAAAATTTTAAACAATGCCGCTTAAAAAATACCTCAAGATTGAGGTAAAAAAAGGTTAAAAAGAGAGAGGAAATAGTCGCGACATGAATCAATAATATAATGAGATAGAGGGCAGACTATCACATATAGAGACTCGAATGACCCAAATGTATTTGAATGTGTCTCATGTGGCCATAAACATGTTTTTTCACATCCGGGCCGACTGAAATGAATGATAGCTTGGAATAAAAAATAAACCGAGGGTTTTTGAGGGTTCTGTGGAGTACTAAATGGGAGTTGTCGACGCCGATGTCGCGCCGTCGGTGTTCTCTACAGTGAATCAAGGCTAGGTGAGAAGCGTCGTGTTCGTCTTTTATGTTGTCGACAGAAGACGCTTAAGATTTCGACGGGTAAGAATTTTTTATTTCCCGATTCGACAAAATGTAGAATTCTAATTGAATTTATCGTTTAATGATTCTACCCGTGGAGAAATTTAGAGAAAAATTCTCTGGAACGATATTTTCTGGTGTTTATAATTTTTTTTGACTTCAGATTTACAGAGGAGCGACTTTGACAGTCCGAAGGTACATGAAATTGAAAACCGTGGAAAATATTATTTTTGTTGGAAGTTGTTTGGTTGTGAATGCTTTTTCTTTCTTTTGGTGAAATATGGTTGTAAGAGAGCTGCAATACTTGTTAATTCAGAGATGTTTTGCCGTTTAGGGTAAGTTTTATGTTAGTGGAACGCAGATCATGAAATGTTTGAGCTCCAATGACTCTAGGACGGACTTCTCGCCATTGGAAACTGCACAACAATATTCACAGCAGAGCTCCCAAAAACGGCAAAATGAAGTGCTAGACAGGAGTAAAAGAGTCATTTAATTTATAATATTTTTATAAATTTGTAATTTCATAATATTTAAAAAAAATTGTAATTTCCTTCTTAATAAGGGTATTTGTAATTTCCATCTCAATAAGGAGTTGACATTTGGCAGTTCAAAAATAAAAAAAATATTAATAAGAAAATGACACCTTTTTTGCTTTCTAACATGTTGTCCTAAACCATTGGGTTACCTGCCAGCTGTTCTTACTTGGGATTTCTCCTCTTTTTCATGCTCTGCTAACTATGACACCTTTTTTGCTTTCTAACCCGTCGTCCTAAACTGCTGGGTTACCTGCCAGCTGTTCTTACTTGAGATTTTCCCCCCACCGTTTCTGTTGATTTCGCATAGGCCCCGATTTGTCCCCCTCCACCTCTGTCGATTTCTCAGAGGGCCCAAAAATGTAGGGGGAGGTGTGGGTTCAGCTCATCCAACCAACTATTCTTCTTACTTGAGATTTGTCCCCTACCACCTCTGTCGATTTTGCACAGGCCCCTAAAATGTAGGGGGAGGTGTGGGTTCAGCTCATCCCACCAGCTATTCCTCCTTGAAATTTGCCCCCTGCCTTTAAACCTAGGTCTTCCCACATTTTTACCTGCATCATCTTCACAACACTTTTAACCTAAAAGAAGGAGATTGAAAATCAATCCAAGCATATGGCCAAGCCTTATTTTTCGAAAAAGTGAGACAAAAGAGAGATTTCAGTGTCACTATTTGATTGGTCAAGTTCCGACCTTTCGATCATAGCTTTTTGGATATTTCACCCTTTGAAAATAGAGAGAGCATTCTGAGTGAGAGAGGTTGTGGGTTCATAACCGCTTAAAAGATCCACCAAAATTTTGGAAAAAAGAGAGATTCTGGATCATCCCTCTAACATATCTTCATTTTCTACATGCCCAAATCCAAAGAGACCGCAAAACACAATCATTTTCCCTCAAAATTCGAAGGCTTACAGGAACGCAGAGCTCGACGATAGAAAACTCCTCTGTAACTTGGGTTACTAAAGAAGAAGAATTCCTTTCAACATACCCAATCGAGGCCTCCGTGGAATCAGAGTTGCGCTCCTCGTCGTTTTGAATAGGGGCTTCAATGTTGCCATTAGCTCCGAAGATTCGTAATGCAAGAGCACCATTCAATCGTTTGATTTTTTGGTTGGGTCCATACAAGCCAGGAAATTCACAGATTTCAATCAAGTTGGTGGGTGAAATGCATGAAAAAGAAGAAAAACGATTGATTTTTTTAATACTTTACGTGTCAGAGCTGTATGAGTTCCTGACACACGACCACCTAGATTCAACGTCCCGGCTTCCCCTTAGACGTGTCAGTCTATCCATCTCAGAATTTGCTTCAAAATTACTCCTCTTCTTCTAATGCATAAAATATTCATTCCTCTTCTCCTCGTGCATAAAAAAGTCGCAGCCGTTGAGTATATTCCTCGGTGTTAACAACTATGATTTTTTCACTTCACCTTATAATTATCAAAATCATGATACAAAGTATAATCTATGCATCTTAAGAGGTTTTTTAAGATAAACAATTTTCCTAAATCTCATTAATTTTTTATACATATTGTTATTTTGACAATTTAAATCTATATAGATACCATGAAAAATATTTAGATTAAATTTTGAATTGATAATGTTACAACTATAAATTTAGGCCAAACAGACGATGAAAATAAAAATGATTAAGTGAATAATACCCCACAACAAAAATCAATGATTAAGTGTTGTCTCTGCCCTATTCAACATGAATAGCGGTCCATTCTTCTAAGCACACCAACCCCATAGGGTCTTCTCTCAGTGAACCGGTGACATAGTGCCTATGTTCGTGGGATATTAAATAATACCTCTAATTTCATTAGATATTGATAAATACCTCCCAAAATCTTTTTGTTGAACCCCCCTCCCAATACATCTTTCCAATAAATGAAACCCCTATTTAACTAGATACCCCTTTTTATACCCCCAATACCTATAAACCCCTTGAGATCCCACATCCCCCCCAATACCTACAATATATTGACTTTATTTTTCATAATTAAAAAACCCCCTTTATGAATGAACGTGATAAGATATTGGTCAACAAGGTGAAGGCCCCGTGACCAACCCTTCAAATCTAGAAAATGACACAAATTAATCTCCATATATGACTAGATTTGAATTATAGTGTGTATGCGTGCCACTAGTGAAGTATTTGCTTCCCAAGTATAATCACAATACTCAAACATCACTTGTCATGCTCAGTTGGCACCTCTGCCTATACACTGTACAGTAAGTGAAGTTGCGTGGTATTCACGGTGCACCTTCCATGAATCTTCTAGAAAAGTATCATTTATATATCCTCTTTTATCTATATAAACAAGGTTACCTTACCTCGGTTTGTTGTTTGGGTTTAAAACTTCATATCTAGTTTGTGTTGAGTTTTTGGGTACCTTGGAAAGTGGTCCCCTTGCGGTTGTGTCTCTCTAANTATCATTTATATATCCTCTTTTATCTATATAAACAAGGTTACCTTACCTCGGTTTGTTGTTTGGGTTTAAAACTTCATATCTAGTTTGTGTTGAGTTTTTGGGTACCTTGGAAAGTGGTCCCCTTGCGGTTGTGTCTCTCTAACCACAAGAGGGAATTGATTGGACCCTTGTACTTTACCTTTTGTTCTAATTTCACTTTGATTTAGGAGATTTAAGTTAAAAGTGAAATTTTGTCATCTTAGGAAAAAGTGACATTTAATTCACTTTGTAGGTGAATTAAAGGACATGAGGCAAACTTAGGAAACTTAACCAAAAGTGGGTTTTTAAGTGAGATACTTGTGAGAAGATCTCACCCATCAATTAGAGATGGCAAGAGATGATTTTGGTCATCAATCTCTAGGTTTGGCCTAAGGATGGCTAAAGAGGGCACAAGGGGGCAAGAGAGGCATCATTCTTGTTTTTTTCACTTGGAGAGTTTAGAGAGGAGCAAATGGATGAGAATGGAGGCATTGGGCGAGGCTAACTTGGGCGTTTTCATTCATGGAGGGCGCAAGGAGGCTTAGGGCTTCATTTATTTGTTGTGTGTGTTCTGCTTGGTGGAGGGCGCACTTGAGGAGGAGGGCGCAAGCTTTGCAGGCACATGTTGGAGTGAGGCTTTTGTAGATCTGATTGGCAAGGGTTTGAGGCAACATACAAGAGGCAATTTGTGTGCAAGGGTTTCTCAAACAACCAAAGGAAAGATCAAGGTCGCATTGGTGGTTGGTCAAGGAAGGGAAGGGCGCACTTCTTGGGCGCATTCTTCGAGGAGCCTTCTTGCATAGCTTGAGAGGAGCTTGCAAAGTGTACAGGTTCCATTGTATTTACTTCCTTGTTGTATTCCATGCTTGAGACACTCCATATATATACATATACTCTAAACTGACTTTCCTCGGGGGGGTTTTGTCGAGGGTCATGTTCACCAAAAATTACACTTGTTCATTTTTCATGTATGCTTAGTTGTATATCAGCAGTAGGAGCTTGTATATATTTGTTTTATGGTATTTGCATGTGCTAACATCAGTTCTAAAACCACTTGCAAGGGCACCATAAAAGAGCACTTAACCATCAGTTTGAAGGGAGTTTTCTTGGCATAAATTTCAGACCTGTTTGCTGTCCTAAAGCAATAGCAAGGACAACTTTGATAAAGTAAACTTAGAGCCCAACAAGAGGTCACAAGAAAGGCCTGTTGGGCAGCCTTCTAGTTCCTCAAAAATCTACATGGTATCAAAGCCTAGGTGGTTAAGAGTTTGCTGATTTGTAGAGCATATGGTGGGCAGTTTGTTGGACTGTTTTAGACAGTTGTGGATAGCCTCTTTTCACACCTGTGTTGACAGGAGTGAGGCTGTACTCTTTTGTAGTGTTTAGCATTAGGTTGTGTTTCAGTGGGTAGTCATGTCGGTGACTTAGATGAGGGTAGAGGATAGGCTAGCCGGAGCTAGCAACTAGTCCCCTTGGAAGACCAGGATTGTATTTGTCTTGGAGGATCTTGAACTATTGGATATAGTTCAAGCTCCAGTGGTTCTTCCTCCTGTCACTGCTCCCTTGTTGGTAGTGGAGTTCAGGAAGAGGAACACCAAGGCTAAGAGGATTATCTATGATACGGTGAGAGGCCATGTCATACCCCATTTGACTGGGAAGGACTATGCCTTTGAGATGTGGGACTCATTGTGCAAGCTCTACCAGAGTCCTAATTAGAACCGAAAGATGGTTCTGCAGGAGAAGCTCATGAGCATTTAGATGCTCAAGTCAGAGTCGGTGACCTCATACCTTAGGAGATTTACATAGACTTAAGATGAGTTGGCAACAGTTGGGGAGATTGTGGACCCCATCGTTTTGGTGAGGACAACCTTAAGCAACTTCTCCAAATCTTTGGGGTCTTTTGTGCGAGGAATAGTGGCTAGGGAGGCCATGCCCAGTTGGGAGAGACTCTGGGACGACTTCGTACATGAGGAGTTGAGATGCAGCTTTGGATCTTCAGGCCAACAACATGTTGCAGAGGGGGAGGAGGATCTTTCTCTTTGAACAAAGGGCAAGAAGAAGACTGGTTAGGGTGCTAGACAGGGTCCCAAGGGAGGGGCCAAGCCACATGAGAGTGGTAGTGGGCAAGAGAGAGACATGAGCAAAGTGAGATGCTTTGCTTGTGGAGAGATGGGACACTAGGCTAGACAATGTCCCAAGAAGAAGAAGAAGCAACAGGATGGCATTGTAGCGACAACAGAGGAGGAGGAGTTCACTGCTTAGTTTGAGAGGGAGTGTGCTTTTATAGGTTGTTGTTTGTCAGTTGAGACCCCATCCAACAGTTGGTGCATGGACATAGTTGAGGAGGTCCCACAAATGAGAGTGTTGTATCTCATGGGACGCAGACTTAGTTTTCAAAGACACCATATTCAAGGGTGACTGGTCCACCTGAGACAGCTTCAGTTTCAGAGTTGCTGAGCAAACAAACAGTTGGTGCAGAGGCTTGAGAGCATCAGAGATTGATGAGAGTGAACAAGGCACCAGAGAGGTTTGACTCTCACTTGGCTATGGAGACGAGCATATCAATTTTAGATTCCACTTCAGGTGGAAGTCACTTGGTGAGAGACCAAGGTGAGGATCTTGGTGAGATGCCAAGATCCAGATACTCTTGGTGAGATGCCAAGAGCCAGAGACTCTTGGCGAGATGCCAAGAGGTAGAGATCCTTGGTGAGATGCCAAGGTAGGGATCTTGGTGAGATGCCAAGGTATATTTGGTCGAGCAGATCAGAGTAAGAGGCCACTTTTGATGATTAGGGTACAACCATACTCACCGAGTATTTGCTAGTAGGCAACGGTGTCCACTGTATTGAGTTTTGTACATTGGGAGGTGTTCCCCATGTGTTTATGCTCTCCTAGACACATGTGGGATGGACTATACACTTTGTGCCTTGTACTTTGTGTCTAATTTCACTTTGACTTAGGAGTTTAAAGTCAAAAGTGAAATTTAGTCATTTATGCCTAAAATGACTATTAATTCACTTTGTGGGTGAATTAGAGACATAAAGTGAACTTAGGGAATTTAATCCAAAGTGGGTTATTGAGTGAGATTATTTTTGAGTGATCTCAACCTTTGATTAGATGGGAGATGGGATGATCTCAGCCATCAATTTCTTAGGTTTCCTTATGGAGGTTCAAGAGGGGCGCAAAGGGTGAAGGAGAGCTCATAACTTCATTTGCTCACTTGGAGAGGAAGAGAGGGAGCTTTGCTATGAGGTTTGTTGCATGAGGTAGCTTGAGATTGGGCGCATGCTTTCATGGAGGGAGGCATTCAACTTCTAGCTTGGTTTATTTACTGAGGAGTGTTCAGTACTGTGGAGGGCGCACTTGTTGAGGAGGGTGCATCAGTAGTGAGGAGGACTTCTACCCATCAGGTTGCAGTGAGATCAGTTGCAGAGGGAGGCCACACAACAGAGCTTCATTCCTGTGGAGGGGTTTTCTATTCTGAGCTCACAGCTTGCATCTGGAGCAGTTTCAGTGGTTTTGAGAGCTTGTATGGGGGGCACACCTGGTTCTTTTGGACTTGTATTTCAGCTTGGATCAAGTTGCTATTGTATCAGGTTCATCTATATTTTGTACTTGCTGTATTCCACCATCTGCTTTCCTCATATATAGACATATATCCCAAACTGGTTTTCCCCGGGGGGGTTTTATCCAGGGTCATGTTGACCAAAAATACCCGTGTACAAAATGATGTGTGTTAGTCTTTTAGATCTGCTTATTTTCAGGTGTAAAGATCATTAGGTGTGTTGTATTTATTTTAGTATGCATGTGCTAACTTCTGGTTACTAAAACTACATGCTAGAGCACCTAAAATTGCAAGTACAACCGTAACAATTCAACAAGAAGTTCCTGAACTGTTGGCTGTCCTAAAACAACAACAAAACATTTACATAACAGTTGAAACTTAGAGCCAATCTGTGGTCAAAGACAGACCTAGTTGGCAAGCTTGATAGGACCTGGAAATCTTCATGGTATCAGAGCTGAGGTGGCTGAACTTTTGAGCAGTTTGGATAACACATGTGTTGGCTGTCATATATATCTTCTTGGCAGAATTTTGTGGACAACCATTGACTCATTCAGTGGTTGTTAGAGGGCAGATTTTTGTAGAGGACAGTTGGGCAGTTTTGGCACTTTGTCATCAGTCTCTTTTCACACCTACGAAGTAGGAGTGAGGCTGATTTGACTTGACCTCTTTTCACACCTATTTTGTTAGGAGTGAGGTCAGATTATGCTTGTCTCTTTTCACACCTGTGTTGATAGGAGTGAGACATCGTTTTCCTTGGCAGTTTGAGCATCAGTTGGGAGTGCAATTTGGCAGACATGTCAGCATCTCAGATGCGAGTTGAGGACAGGCTAGCTGGGGCTAGCAATTGGTCGCCTTGGAAGGCGAGGATGGTCTTTGTCTTAGAGGACCTCGAGCTATGGGACATAGTCGAGGCAACTGTTCTAGTCATTCCTGTCACTGCCCCTATCTTGGTGACAGAGTTTAGAAAAAGGAACAACAAGGCAAAGAGGACCATTTGTGATGCAGTTCGTGATCATATCATACGCTATTTGACGGGGAAGACTTATGCGTACGAGATGTGGTCATCTCTATGTAAGTTGTATGAGAGCTCCAATGAGAACCAGAAGATGGTTCTTCATGATTGACTCAGGGGCATTCGCCTGCTCAAGGATGAGTCGGTAACTTCATTCCTTGGTCGCTACACTCAGATCAGAGACGAGCTTGGAGCCGTCAGAGAGGTTGTTGATCCTAACTCTTTGGTGAGGCAAGCTATGAATAGCTTCACCAAACCGTGGGGTCCATTTGTACATGGCATTGTTGCCAGGGAGGTCATGCCTACATGGGAGAGGATGTGGGATGACTTCGTCTAGGAGGAGATTAGGCTTGTAGCCGAGGCTTCTGGACAGCGGTAGCAGCAACAACAACAATCTGGTCAGGGTGATGAGGATCTTGCTCTTTGGACAAAGGGCAAGAAGAAGGTAGGCCGTGGGGGTTGGCAGGGTCCCAAGTTTGGGGCCACACCACAGGGGAGTGGAGGAGAGAACAACAATGGTTAGAGCAGTGGTCAGAGGAGAGATATGAGCAAGGTGAAGTGCTTTGTTTGTAAGAAGTTCGGGCACTATGCTGGACAATGCCCTAACAAGAAGAAAAAGAGGGGTGGTACCGCAGCTATAGTAGAGGAGGCAAATTTTCAGACACAGTTTTAGAGAGAGTGTGCTTTCATCATATGCTGCACTTCAGTTGAGACGACACCCAGTATCTAGTATATTGACAGCGGGGCTTTGAGCCATATGATTGGAGTTCGAGAGCACTTGACTGATCTCAGAAACACCGAGGTCAAGATAGAGATTGCTCTTGGACATGACACATTGGTCAGAGTTGCTGGGGTTGGCACAGTTACCTTTCAGAGAGATAACATGCCACCTATATCGTTCAGGGATGTTCTCTATGTCCCTGGGCTGAAGAAGAATTTGATTTCAATTTCCACCCTCCAGGATATAAGTCTTGAGGTGACATTCAGAGGCACCAAGGTACTCTTTCATCCTCGGAGGTCTTCGCCTGCCTCAGTACAGGTGATTGGAGTGAGGGATGGGAAACTGTTCAGATTGCTTTTTCAGCCTCTTCATGCATTGGCAGCGAGCAACGATAGCAATAGACAGATATGTGAGTTATGGCATCGTAGGATGGCCCGCCTACATCATGGAGCTCTTAGAGGACTGAGAGAGGTTGTGACCGGAGTGCCACAGATCAATGTAGAGCATCAGGATGTTTGCAGAGGGTGTGCGCTTGGTAAGTTTACCAAGGCCTCGTTCTCCAACAGTGACACCGAGTCAGCTGGGATACTGGATTTAGTACACACGAAGGTGTGTGGGCCCATGACTCGAAAGTCCTTGAGTGGTTGTGAGTACTATCTCACATTTATTGATGACTACTCAAGGAAGACTTGGATCTATTTCCTGAAGGCCAAGAGTGAGGTCTTCACACGGTTCCAAGAGTTCAGAGCTCTTGTGGAGAACCAATCGGGAAAGAGGATCAAAGTCTT
>ML815480.1:94659-107543 GCA_009831015.1 Picea engelmannii | reverse complement strand
CTGAGCTCTTTGAAATAGAGCTTGTTGGCGATTCCTCTTAACTTGTCCATGTCACATAGTTCATTTCAATCAGTTCCTTGGCTGATGTTGTATGGTTTTCTGCTGTTCTTTTTATAATAATGACTTTTGCTTTTGGTCCCCATGCAAAATACCTTTGAGGGCTACAATTTTGGCATATTTCTCTATCAATCTATTACAGTATGATGCATTAAGTATTGCAGATTATTGGTGAAATAACTGTTTCTGGGGGAACTTACCGAGCCATGGAATTTTCAGGATCTACTGTTAAAAGCTTGACGGTTAGTACTAAGCATGCTTATAATTTTTCACAATTTAGTTTTTCTTCTGTATGGTAATGACATCAAGTGCACAGTTTTTGTGGAAATCAGCATGTTTTGCGAGACCTTACTTCTGGTTTTAATATCTAACAGATGGAAGATAGAATGACATTGTGTAACATGGTTGTTGAAGCGGGAGGGAAGAATGGTGTCGTTGATGCAGATCAGACTACGTTTGACTATCTTGAGGTGTTGTAGTTTCTTATATTTGCAAGCAATGATGAAGAATCTTAGACCTGTTAAACTGTGATAAAATTTGATATATGTTTTCATATTCCATCTTGGCAACCCTCTGTAGTTTATTATTTTGCCATTTATGCTTGAACTGTTTCCATGATATTATTGGTGGCATATAGAAAAAATATAAATCTCAGTTGTCTTGTGCCCTACAGGGAAAGACATCATCTAGTTTTGAAGCGCTTTACAGTGATGAAGCAGCAAGGTATGATGACCAAGTTTTTTCACTACCATTCTAACAGTGGTTGTAGTTTACTTACAAAATTTAAGTCAGCACTGGATATAATTGATCACAACATAACTCAATGAAAAATCTGTTGATTGGTTATATGAATTATAGTTCTGTAAATAAGTTGATAATCACCTTCAGCTTTATGAGTACTTGTCTCCTTGTACATGGCACTTTACTTTCTTTTCATTTACACATGAAAATGCTTATAAAAAAATTGTTCTAATTTCAATGGAACATTGAGAAAGGCCTTTATGCTAGTTTTGATATCATGGAGATAAGATAAGAGAAGAAAATATAATTTTATTAATATCCAACCAAATGTCCACAAATAGGTCAAAGGGACTGCTAAGTACAAAAGTGTGGATTACAAAGTGGAAACACAAAGGCTGCTCCTAAAAAATATATAAAAGCAGCATAAGAGAAGCAGATCTAAACTCAGTGATTGATAAAATATCCTTGGAGAGTGATAAATAAAACATTGACTCACATGATAGAGGGATCAGCTTAAAATCAAGGGTGTTGGACCGGGTGATAATAAGTTTACAATGAGGGGTACTTGAGAGGCATTTTGTCTATTATTAGTAGAATCATAGCACTAAGTTATTTTTGTAGACAAGAGTGAGGCTAGGATAGGAATCTAACCTACTCTTTTTTTTCCTTGGAAATAACTCCCCGAGAAACTCTTGGGCACTTCCCCTGATTCTGAGGATGATACCTAGTGTAAAGTGGGTGGAGTAGACTTAGTGTGTCTAACACTGTGGGAATCGAAATGGGGACCTGCATAGCATGCCGTATTACTGGCAACATTTTGGCAATAGTGTCACCCATTGATTGAGCTAACCCTTGGGGCTCGAGTCTAACCTACTCCTAAGCCAAGACCACTTTATTTCCCTAAGCATTTAGGGTGGTCTATAGGGGTTTGACTCAATAGTCCAATGGATGGAAACCCTAGGGATATCGACCTTTCTACACCGTTCAAGGCACAATGACCATATATGAATTTCGGATGCATATTCGAATTCAATATGATTGGGAAAAAAATACCAAGTATACTTCTCATTAATGCTGTTATCACCCAATCTAGCACTTGTGCAAAGCCTTCACAAGATGCAAGACAAGTGTGACATACGGAAGTATTTGCCACTATCACCTTAGCAATTACTTCCCTCGTTTTAGTGAAGGATTGAAATCCAACACATGGGAGGCTTCTCTAGCAACCTCAAGGAATCCTATAGCAAGATTGAATCAAGTCTACGACCTCCTATATTGGTTACTCAATTATACCACCACTAAGTCAAAGTTCAAGGAAAACACAAGGTGGTTAAGTAAAGCAATTCCAGATTTGTGTGTGAGGTGTTTAAGACAATAAATGATAATTACCAAGTCGAATAAGTCAAAATAAATGCCCCGAAACACTACAAATCAAAAGAAAAGCTATGGCTGTCATAAAACTTGTATTAAAAGATAGTTACTTCAGCAATAAGACAAGTTACAACAACAGAAATATAATAGCCCTTGAAACAAGTAATCATGCAATGAACAGGGCTGAAAATGCAAGCTAGAGCTAGGGTTTTAGATGATAAATGCTTGCTGAAATGCAAAATGGCATGAAACAACCTCAAAATACTCAAGACATCAAGCTCTAGTTGGCTGAAAATTACAATAATAATGCAATAGGTGATGTCAAGGAATATTCTAAGGTGAAGAATGCCAAAAAACCTAGACATTAGGCTACACATGGTTGAAGGTTGAAGAGGGATTGCAATAAAACCTAAATCTACCATAAGACTTCCAAGAGGAAATGAATTAGGGTTTAAGATCACTTTGCAAGAGAAAAGACTAGTGTCGTCTAGCTTCCTTGGGCATACGGAGTCAAGAATGCAACTTTCATGGAGAGCAAAGGCAAGAGAAAGACCTAAGAATTAAACCCTTGGGTAGTCCATTACAAACTCTAGGCATTAACCTTTTAGGAGAGCAACTCAAGGTAGTCCACTACAAACCCTAGGAGGCCTTCCTATGTCTTCTAAAGACCTATAGTAGGAGATCAAGATGGATTTTGGTCAAAACCCTACAGTAGTCCACTACAAACCCTAGCTCTTTAACTGACAAGAGCAAGACTAGGGTAGTCCACTATAAACCTTAGAAATACCCTTATGTCCTTCAACAAGCTTTAAATAAATGATAGCAAGGGAGGGTAGTCCACTACAAACCTTCTTGGGGTTTCAAGATGGAGTTTATCCAAGAAAATTCAAGATAACATGCAATTATCACCACTTTGATAAAACATTTACTTAATGCATCAAGAATAAACCATCAAAGACTTGAAAAGAACACTTACTAGGCAAATCAATGAGCATTAGTGAAACACTAACCATGAAATTATCCACAAAAATTGAAAATCATCCATAAGATCATCTCTAAGAAGGTGCGCATAAGTACTCCATAGGGAAAGAGAAAGATAGAAGACAAGTGTAGTGATTCTCCACAAGATGAGTTATGATTTACAAATGAGGAAAAATTCCTCTATTTATATGAGACAACCCTAGCGCCTCATCTCTCTAAAAGCCCCTAAAACATAATAATCCATGGTACAAGGTGGATACGTCTTAGGCAGACCCCCAAAATAGCCTCTAAAATAAAGATACAATGCTATAAGTCTATAACATCAAAATGTCCTCTTAAAAGTCCACACGTGTGAGTGTAGAGGACAAAAAGAGGATGACGTTATCTCCTAAAGGGGCATAAAGTCTCCAAAAGTCACATCAATCCCCAAAAGGTGCAAAGCATCATCAAAGGTAATGTCCCCTCATTAATATGGTCACATCTCATCATCATCAAAGTGCCAACTCATCATCCATGTGCTAGGTTGGCTCAAGCAAAAGTTACATCACACTCAAGCATGGCATTGTCCTCATATGTGCAATGTCCGAAGCTCCTAGGGCGACGTCATGGTGGATAAGGGCTCCATAACCTCTCCAAAGAGGTGTACCATCCTCGTCTAGTGCAATGGCATCCATCCAAACCCTAATATCCTCAGAGGGGTCCAATGTCCATGCTGTGGGCTTCCTATCCTCTAAGTGATACGTTAGGCCATATCTACAATGCCCCAGCCAATCAGTGCAACGCCCAAGGTCCAGGAAGTGCTGGAAGGTGTCCAAAGGTATGGAAAATCATTAAGTAGCCCAACACTCATCATCAGGGGCCCAATGTCCTCCATACAATGTGTAACGTCCTGGTATAAGAATCAAAACGTCCTTCATAGGACCATCTCTAGGGGTGCATCATCGTTAAGCAAGGCTCATAGAAGTCAAGTGAAACCAACCATCATGGGTGCAAGAGTCATTATAATCATAAAAGTAGGTCACAATCTAATACAAAAGCCACACAAGCAATTTACATTAGGTATCTTCTTCAAACTTAACACTAGCTTAAGACTTTATGCAATTTTCCAAGTTTAGGCATGGGAGGACCATGACAAGACCCAATTAGGTTTGCTAGTACCCAAGTAGACGAGAAGTTATCGAGAAATTCGTCAAAGTGTAACTGTGAATGGATGATATGACAGGGGGTTTACTTCGTGGTCATGGTGTGATTGACATGCAAGGCCATGTGCAGATTCATCTCCATGAGCGCCTTTGTAGGGGGAGCGCTTGGTGCATTGAGTTATCCTTTCCTTGACACTATTTCTTTCCAAACCCCTATTCTTGCCTTCTTATATTCATTAAGTTTATGCATTTATTTTTATTGGGATTCAATTAAATCCTTTTAATTTGATATGCATTCAGTGCTTTAGGACTTGGGGCGATGGCTTCATAGTGAGGGGGTAGAGCTCAAGCTGATCTTTGGCTTTTGATTTATCATTTGTCATTCCAGTTCATCTCCATGAGTGCCTTTGTAGAGGGAGTGCTTGATGCATTGAGTTACCCTTTGCTCGACTTTGTTTATTTCCAAACCCCTATTCTTGCCTTTTTATATTCATTAGGTTTATGCATTTATTTTTATTGGGATTCAATTAAATCCTTTTAATTTGATATGCATTCAGTGCATTAGGACTTGGGGTGATGGCTTCATAGTGAGGGGGTAGAGCTCAAGTTGATCTTTGGCTTTTGATTTATCATTTGTCATCCCATTTCATTTCCATTCTTTTACCAGTTGCATCAACCTAGGGCATTCAAACCCCTTCTTATAGAAGGATGAAGGTATTTGTGGAGTACATGTAACAACCACTTCCAAAAGATAGGACAACGAGAGGAATTAAGATGAAAAATGTTAAGTATGGAAGGGAATGGTACGTTACCCCTATCAAGGCCTCCCAGTAGTACCCCCGTTCCCCAAGAGTGACAACACTTGACTAGAGCACATATAATGGTCACCAAGGTGAAACAAGGCAAAAAGCATAACTTCCAAGCATCATGATCCATTATCTGATTTCAACCCACGATCCTCACCTAAATGCCTAATGTATTAAATGTAGCACTTTGTATGAAACAATGACTAATGTACCTCATGTGTGCTGGACCACCATCATTGGATGAACCCGTTGATCAAGTGAATGAGCTTAGCAATGATGAGGGGGGAGGCATATGAGGGGCTACTGTTTGTGTAGAATGTTGATCATCATCTCTGGGATCATTGTTTACAATGTGGATCATGAAGAATGATCTCCTCTAGTTACCTCTAGGTGAGAGGGGGTAACAAATACCAAAAAAACCATAAAATATATTCAAAATTTAAAAATTTCTCCACCAATGTATGTCGCTTCTCTAAAATCTAACGTGTATCATGATGATATTGGTATGGAACTTATGAAGAAAGTTAATTTTTTAGGAGAATGTGCATGAGAGTGATCTCTATGAGAAGAGAGAAGAGAGGCATTTAAATTTTGTTGATAATAAAGGACATATCATTGCAAGAAAGTGTTTTTTAAAATTAAAAAGTGAGGTTTAAAGTCCACACATATTTCATTGTCGAGAATGAAGCTTGTTACCCCTCACATCGCATGAGGTCATATCCAGTTACACGAGGCAAATTATGATGATATCTATTGATCACTTGACAGATGCAAGGGGTATCTTATGGATGCACAGACTTCCCCTAGAATTCCCCTTATGGTATGTTCTTATATTGACTAACTGGTCAGCGGTTAGGTGTGTGATGTTCAGAGGGAAGTGGAGAGTACAAATATTATGTTTATATCCCTAGGGTCCAACAAGAACACCGATGATAGTTCGATGCTTTTCTAGTGATATGATGGTATAGCTGGTACATGAGATGAGCACTTCGGTTGATTATTCTCTAGTGGGACATGGTTAGATGGGATTGATCACACATTTTTCCTAGATGATGATCTCTCCTAGCATAGTCGTTATATTTCATTTGATGATGGCACATTTTTTGGTTATGTGGTTCATCATGAGATGCCTAGCTTATTGACCTAGTTTACTATGGTTTATGATTTATTATTTGTGGATTTGATGATATCACACCCTTCTAGTGTGAGTGCCCTAGTTCATGATGTACTTTTGGTGGTTATTTTGCATTTTTGGGGTTATGTGCTATGGTTTTTGTTACCATCCTTATACACACCTACAAACGTGGAGAAGTCTCCAACGGTCAACCCACTTGGTGTGTCGTTGGAGGCACAATCCTAAGTCTAGACCCACTGTCACCTCGATCTAGACTTCTTTCGTCTAGGCTCACTCCTAGGGAAGCCAAGGGGGGTAGACCCTATTTAACTATGTTAAGTTTTAATTAATGATCTAGGAGTTAATTTGGTTTTTTATTAAGGCTTCCCAACCCAACGACAAGCAAACAATGCAAATGCAAATTTGAATGACAGACAAACCTTTTCTTTAGCAATACAATAAAATAGACCAGTGCCTAAAATTATACCCAAAGTTTTCTTATTCAGATATGCGCATAAACATATATCTACAACATCACATAATACATGAAATATCTACACAATGAATCAAATAATGAAATGAAAACAACTATTTCCAAAAGAATAAAGAATACTTTTAGCCCAAGAACAATGATGCTTCAATACATGTAAATATCCACAATGAAAAAAAGTAAATAGCTTGAAATGGAAGATTACGTGGAAAGTAAAATTGCACAACTCGAAAAGTAAGATTGCTTTGAAAGTGAAATTGCACAACTTAAAAAGTAAGATTGCTTGGAAACTAAATGCTAAACTTGAAACACAATGTTGTGAATGTAGTGTTGGTTGATTTTAATAAATTTTAAGTCTCTCTTGAGTTGAGGGGAAGTTAAGTGTGATAGATACAAGCCTAAACTATGTGACTGCCCCTAATTCTTATCCCTTCAAGCAAAAGGAAGTGCTGGGCGCTCAAGAAGAAGGACAAACAAGGTCCTTCCCTAGCTCCATAGGTCAAATCTGGAATGCTTGGGTGCTCAAGCAAGGAGGACACGTAGTGCCATGAAGCCATCCCCAACTTCAACCCCTTGTGGCCTCTCAAGTCACCCGTTTTGGTGGTAGAAGCAATACTAATTTGGGTGCCTAATTAATCTAGCCACACGGTCCTTTTGCCCTTTCTTAGTTACCCAAGATCCACAAAGTGGCAAGGGGAGGGAGTACGGGGTAGAAGGCAGGGCACAAATTCAATTACTTTCCAAAATAAAGAAATTACACTAGCCTTCACGATATTGCATGGATGGCTAGACCAATCTCTTTGCAAGGTGTGGGCGAAAATTAATGTTTGAAATAACTTGGAAATAAAATATAACAATGCTTAGCCACACAACTTTGCCTTAAGGACAAAGGTGGGAAAAAAATTAAGTAACTTGGCAACCTCACAACAATGGCACAATGTGGAGGACAAGCCTACCGATTTTGTGCCAAGTTGGGTGTAAAATAATAACTTATATGAAAGAATTAAGCTAGCCACACAACCTTCTCTTTATGGGAGAAGTGGGGCAAACAATGAAATGTAAAAACAGAAAATTAAAATCTAATCTAGCCTTCACGATTTTGCATGGATGGCTATGCCAATCTCTTTGCAAGGTGTGGGCAAACTAAAGCTAAATTACAATATCAGATTTTTGAATTTAGACAAGAGAATGCAAGCCCAAGAGACTCTCTTGGGCTGCTTACAATGCTTTAAAAGATTAGAGATAGAAGGGGGTTTGGTACCCAAACTCTTGGAGGCTTCCTTGAGTGTTTTGGGGCCAAATTTGAGCAACACTTCGTTTTAACCTGGCGAGAACCTGCATAAAACAACAAGCTATGCTTGTTGGAAAATGCTACAAAACACTTTTAGAATTAATTAATTTCTGTTAGTACATAAATATAAATTAAAAGGAAAATTTCTTAACATAAAAAATAGTTTAAATGACTATTTCATATCATAAAATATGCTACAATGTAAGAGGAAAAGAGGGAGATGAGAACTGAAATATAAATGAAGCCTTGGATGGTTGAATGAGTGAATTTCTAGATCTGAAATTCACTCCTCCAAACCCTTTAGTGACCTGCAAATGAGTATTTTCTTGCTACACAATACAACAAGGAGGTGAGTGCATCAAATAAGTTTGCAAAATACTTTCCAAACTTGAAAGAAACAACCACAAAACAAATAACAATACTACTACCAATTATTCCCAAGCAAAATACTTTGCTTGGGTCTCCAAGTTAAACTAATGAAGCAAGAAATACAAGAAATGAAATGCAGCAATATCACCTTACTAGAACACCATAAACAACATCAAAAAGACTCCCAATGCACACCATAGATCTTCCAAAGCTTCTTTTATTATTGAGAAAATGTTGCTGCAAATACTTGCAGCAAGATTTACAATGAGAGAATGGGAGAGAGAGAAGAGAGTGGGGGAGATTTGGGCAGCATCGACTTGCTCTGAGAATAGATGGATAAATGAGGAGGGGTAGGCATTCTTTTATACTTGGGAGAGAGGAAAGACCCCTCTTGGATGAACTCCAAGTGACACTCATCCAAGGGAAGGAGACAAAGTCAAGGAGGGGGCACTTTTATGGTTTTGGTAGTGATTAAGATTTGAGGGGTGAGAGGGGAAGGGGGAAAACACCTTTTCCTTTCATCAAACATGAAGTTAGACTAAAGGGGGGGCACACTTAGGGTTTTGGCTGCCCTCTCACTTTAATTTTTGATTTTGACCAAGTTGATGAGCAAGGGGGGCACACTTTTCACTAGGGAGTGACCACTTTTGGTTGTTGGCTTAGCAAGGGGGGTCTTCTAAGTGGAAAATCACTTTTCCAACTTAGGAAAAAGGTTAGGAATCCTTTCCCCACTCTCTCTCATGACTTTAGTCACTTTTACAAAATTTGACTTTTTTACCTTAGCCAATTAATCCTGACTTTTGACTGACTCTGACTCCGACTCCTTATGGACAATGACCTAGCAAAACTTGTCCAATTGAGATGAAACTTGGTCCAAGAGTGTAGGGGGTCATCTGCCATTTGTTTTGAGCACTCACACCCATATACACAATCTTCAAGGACCAAATTTTTACATTTTATATCAAAAATAATTAAAATTTCCAATTAATGGAAAATTTTAATAATTAAAAAAAACCTATCAAAACTTAACAAAATTTCGCAAGACTCTAGAAGATGTATAGCATGGTCATTTACAACATTCCTAAACCTTAGTCACCCCTTGGGTTCGATCAATAAAACGCCTTTACCACTTTGGAGGATTATTGTGAGTGAAAAACTCAAGGATAATTAAAATGGCTTGTTAGGCCAGAGTAATTACCCGAGGAAAAAAAAACCTCGATGAAAGGACTTCCCTAATGATAAAGTCCTAGGCAACTAACTAAAAAAATGACTCATGCTAACCTATTACATTATTATCCCACGCAGGGGAGCGGACATTTCGATTACATAAAAAGACGTGTCGAGGGAAAAAATTGCCCTGCTGAGCCATAATTCTTCAAAATATTTGCACCATAAGGTACATCGCTTCATGATACATGATGTTGACCCCTAGTCGAAATAGGTGGTCAACAGTTTTGATGGAGCGCTCTCTTCCTTACACACATGTCGATGTTGATGTCGATGTTATCATTTTTGAGGAGGTGCAACCCTTATTAACCACGTGTGGCCTCCCTAGATTGAGCGCTTTGGTTCATTGACATATAGTTACATGGGATATGTTACTGCCTAAACTAGCATCTAAATGGAAAAACCCAATCCACGGATGCCACCTTGGGGTAGTGGATGGGAGTTGTATATCTGTCACCTCAATACAACTTCCCCGTCACTTTTGGTCGGCTCTCAAGAGGCCAAGGGGGGTATCCCTTTGATATACAATTGATTATTGATTATTTGTCTTATGTTAACAAATCTATTTTATGTGTTTAATTATGCAAATTCCAAATATGTGATTAGAGATTAACCAACCCAAGAAAGTAGATCAACACTTTAAACCAAGATGTCTAGGGTTAGATTGCTAATTAGGAGCTTAAGATATTCAAGAAATAAACATCCCAATATGTTTGAAACAAGTCTACAACGAATATATCAAGGTGAAATAACAAGGACTTGGATCAAGAGGTAAATCCAACTTAGTGTTTTATGAGTGCTATCTTGGATTTACTTGCATGTATCGAATATTTCCTTGATTAAAGATAAGCAAATAAATGATATCTCAAGGAAGATTTCACAACTAGAAACTTGAAATAAAACTTTGAAAATCTCACTTCTAACTTGTGAAATATTTATCAAGTCTATGTAATATTATGGAAATTGAGCACATAAAGAAACTGAGATAACTTGAAAGAGTTCTCTATATTGTTTATCATAATGAAGAATCAAAAGCTTTCTTATATAGGATTACAAGCAAGTCGAGTCAATCCACTTTATGAATGTAGGATAGACCGAGAAACACAATAAAGTGAAACAAGACATAAAAACATAAAATAAACTAAAGTCAAATTGACTTTATTAATGCTTAAGTCTAATATCTAATTGACCATTATAAGCTAATATTTGCTTTAACACCCTCCCTTAATGGTCAATCTACTAACTACACCAAGCTTATCCCATAACTTCATATATTTTTCTGTAGTTTGGTCCTCTGTGGGACAATACTGCAACTCGATAGATCTATCTTCTACAAGCTGTCTAATGAAGTGGCAATGTACATCAACATGTTTGGTACACTCATGGAAGACTGGATTCTTGGCAAGTTTGATCACCCCTTGATTGTCACATAACAGGGGTGTTGGCTCTGTTTGTTGTATCTGTATATCTGAAAACATCCTACTGAGCCAAACTGTCTCACATGCTTTTTTCATTGCTCCTAGATATTCTTCTTTCGTCGATGAAAGGGATACTACATGCTGCTTCTTGCTGGTGCATGTGACTGCACCTATGCCAAGGTTGAAAACATATCCAAAGGTGGATTTTCTATCATCGACAGAACCTGCCCAATTTGAATCTCTATACCCACATAGTTGAGGGTCTTTTGCTTTTGTTATACACAATGCCAGAGTCAAGTGTCCCTTTCATATATCTCAACACTTGCTTAGCTGCAGTCCAATGCTCTACCTTTGGTGTTGTCATGAATATGGAAATGAAGCTCACAATGAAACTCAAATAAGGTCTAGTAGATATATCAAGCTACCCACTAGTTGCCTGTGTACTAACTCATTAACTGACTTAGAGTCAGTTTTGGCTGAAAGTTTTAGCCCTTTCCCCATGAGTGTAGATGAGATTTGGTAATCTGTCATTCTGAACCTGTCAAGCAAACACTTGACAAACTTTGTTTGTGAAACGAAAATGCTGCTATCTGTTTGCCAAACTTCTACACCTAGACAGTAGTATAAGAGGCCTAGATCAGTCATGTCAAAAGTTTTTCTCATATTGGATTTGATTTTTTCTATAGCACTTTCCTTACGACCTGTATTAATGATATCATCTACATATATGACTAGAAGGATGATATCATTACCAACTCTTTGGCATACATGTTGGAATCTGAAGGACTCCACTGGAACCATTGTTCATTCAAGTATCTATCAATATTGATGTACCATGCCCTGGGTATCTACTTCAGACCATATGGAGTCTTCTTCGGTCTGCAGACCAGATGCTCCTTCCTTGAAACTAGAAAACCCTGTGGTTGATACATGTAGACCTCTTCCTGCATTTCTCCATTGAGGAAGACACTCTTCACGTCCATCTGATGGACCTTCCAGCCAAACTGTGCTGCCATGGATAGAACAAGTCGAATGGTGCTCATCTTTGCTGTAGGAGCAAAGGTCTCCTCATAGTCAATGCCTTCTCGCTGAGAGAATCCTTTTGCAACTAACCGTGCTTTGTACTTGTCAAAGTACCATCTTCCTTGTACTTGACCTTGTACACCCATTGCAGCAAATGTGTTTCTTCCCTAGTGGAAGAGCTGTGAGGTCCCAAGTCTAATTTTTCATCAAGCTCCCGTGTTTGGCTACCATGGCCTTTTCCCATTCAGGTCTCCCTTTCGCCTCCTCAAACAATTGTGGCTCGTAGATTTTTTGAACATTGGCCATCAGAACAAAGTTGTCTGTGTTTGGTTTCTATTTTCTCTTTCCTCCCGATGATCGTCCCTTGACCATTTCACCTATCCAAACATCTCCAATGTTGTTGTGCCACCACTTTGGTCTCTTCTTTGGATTCTCTTCATCCTTACCTGTATCCATGTCATTTGAATGATGATTTGGGCTATCTGCGTCAGAAATTACTGTCCTAGAAGACTCCTCATGCTCATAATATTTCCCCCCTTCAAGTGGAGCTGCCTGAAGCTTGACAAGCGAATCCATATCCACCATTGGCTACTCGGTAATTTTAATTCAGGAGAAGCATGGAAAGGTCCAAGCTCCTCATCAACATTATCTCTAGTAAAGCTCACCTCATTGGTGTCGATGTCAACCAACCTGTAGGCTTTATGATTGTCACTGTACCATGTGATCATCATCTTTTTTCTCTTTGGATCTAACTTGGTTTGCTTTTCATCTGGAATCCAAGTGTAGGCAGTAGAACCAAAGACTTTAAGATGGTTGACTTTGGGGATCTTCCAGAGCATGTTTCCTCTGGAGTC